>CP092881.1:7906148-8026128 GCA_030710605.1 Cordylochernes scorpioides | reverse complement strand
AAGTGTTTAGTCTATTCAATTATCCCACAAGCTTTCGGATATGTCTCTCCTTCAAAAGGTACTAGAAATATAGCTACAAAGCTATAAATGTATAACCGATGTAATTTTCCGGCGTGTCTAATTATAGTTTGAGATGCTATAACGCCATGTGAAAATAATTCTTTCTTTTACTGCATCAATCAAAATTTCGTTAATGTCTTTATCATGAAATTCTCTGAAGCTAATGATGAGCCACAATTTGGATTATAGATTATAAACACAAGGTAATAAGACCAAATCCAAATAAATAAATAGTGTGTGAAGTTTCTGTAACAGCGTTGTTACCATCTTTAGACAAAAGTACTGAATGTCTGAATGAACTGAATTCAGTACTTTTGTCTGAAGATGGTAACTACGCTGTTTCCGAAACATCACACACTTTTTATTTATTTGGTCTTATTACCTTGTGTTTCTCTAAAGCCAAGTGTAATTCTACTGTTCTTTAAGATTACGTTTATAGTAAAGATTCCTATAGCGAAGTTTATAGTTTGTGTGCTTATACATAGCATATACAACATTCCAGTCCCGTATATATATGAGCAGAATCATCCAGCCCAATATTAAGCCTTTAAAAGACAGTATGGTAGCTTATATTTCTATTCAGTTTGAAAAATAGTACAAAAATGAAATTTAGCTTGGATTAGGTGGATAAATTCAGAAAAAAATGGCATTTCCTGATTGTGTAACTAAAGATTTCTAATGGCTTTCGCCAAATTTCGGAAAGAAATAACAACTAATCGTTGATTTAACGATATTTGTTCAACAGAATCAACTATTATTAATATTTATTCCGATAGATGGCCTAAACCATCAGTGACATTTATTTGGACGATCAGGAGATGCCTTTTCTCTCTTATAATCATTTTACTCAGGAGAAGAATCAACACAGAAATATCCTTCTTAAAACTATAAAATTTCAAGGAAATATAGAAGAGTGCAATAGAGGCAGAATTCATATAAGAAATTTAAAAGAAGCGGTGTATTTGTTTATGAATTGGACTTTCAACAGAAGCCGTTTGGAAGGTTACTTGTATTTATTATTAGGGGTGGCGTTAAGCAAGTTTCTTATAATTCGATCAAATAATTACTTGAATTAATATTAAAATAAAAACATATCTCCCTGGAGGCTTTATGTTTTTATTTTAATAAGTTTCTTATAGTTTGTTGGGAGTATTGATGAGGAAATGTCGATGCAATCTTCAAGAGAAAAGAGATATTACTATTATGTTTGTGTTTTGTATGTGTTGTGTTGTTGTTATGTTTGTCTAAGGATGTTGTTTAACGTTAAAAACTCCACTAACCCAAGTCATCTAGTTTGGAAATAAATGGTAGAGAGAGAGAACTGTCATTTATAACATTAAGAATTTAAGATCATGGATCGTTTTTCTTTGTTGGTTGTAAGGAACTTCGTTTGAAGTTCCCTCCATATTAAAGCTCTTTTTAAAAAAGAATAACAATTATAAAGTAATACAGGAATTAATAATATAGGATATAAATGTATGTTAGACAATAATTATAAATGTAAACAGTCTACATCACTGTAACGAGGGACATCAGTACGAAAGGCGTACTTATTTAACTTCTATTTTTTTAATAGAAAATTACTATTAATATACTATTTTTTATTATATATATCATTTTAAAAGTGGAGAAATTCATAAAGTAATATCCATAAATAAATAATTAACATATATTGGATCTAAATTAAAATATTTTATTCAACCAATATATATTGATCTATAAAAATCCCCTTTGCCGTCAAAACAGACGCTAAAACCAACCGCCAACTAATGACCGTCTCCAAAAACAGGTCGGTGACAAAGCCACAACACCAGCTTTGTAAAAGTGAGAAGCGTCCACCTAGAGACCAAGGTTTCGGGCTAATGGCCCTCGTCAGTCTAGGGCGGACTTTATTCCATGAGATTCACACGGGGCATCTAATGGAATCTTCACAATCTGCAAAAGAGGTGTTTATCTGTCAAAATGGCTAGGCAGAAATCTATGGCCAAATTATAGATGGAAATATATATCCGGGATAATATTTATATATATAAAGATAAACTCACCTCTCCCGTCAAAATAGACGTCAAAGCTAGACACAATCTCTCATAAAAATTTCCACTTTCATATTTTAAAAAGATACGAAAAACTAATTTTAATTAATACAGTAGAAAAATAAATTTATGCGGAAGAGAGAATTTAAAAAAAAAAAATAATGCCAGAAAAAAAACCTTTTGACTCTTTTTAAAATTGAAAAAAAAAATTGTCGATTCCACATTATTTATTTTCCTTAAAAATATAATTAATAATTTGAATTATTTTTCTTTTTTAAGAGCTCATTCAGAACTTTTAAATATGCCCCATTCAAAGTTTTTTATATGGAATATTTTAAAAAACAAAAAAAAGTCATATTTTCTAGTTTACTTTGAAAGTATAATTTTTCAAAATATTTATATTTTAGAAAGGATGTGTGACTATTTATATTAATTTGACTTAATTAATTGATAAAAAATCTTAATGAATATGTTAATGCATAAGTTAGATGTTGTGTGTTAATTTTGGCCCCGTCCTAAAAATCCTTTTTTTCTATTCTTTTATAATGGATTGATATTTTTTCGAACAATTTTGGTTTATAATTAATGATCTCAAATCCTTTGTATAAAACACTAATTGAGCATTGAGAAAGATCTTTTAAAAGATTTGTCTTGTTTATTTTAATTAGGTAAAAATAAAGTATCTAATAGCCAGAGTTGAAATCTATTTTCTCCGTTTAATCCCAAATAATTCCATGGAATAGATAAACATTATAATGATATTGTATTGGATCGTTTTTGAAGACAACTCTCAGATTTATAAAATTATTTTATTAAACTTCAATCATTTTTAGATATGTAAAACGACATTTGAAAATTATCCCTCACGAGTTTCTTTTCAACGAAAAATCAAAATTTATTTCAAGGAGAAATAACGATTATTTCTAACCTTAGGGGTGAGGTATGAAAGGATGAATTGTGAAGAGTAATGATAAACGGAAAAATAAAAGTGTCCTCTATAGGTATAGAGAGATAAACGAGTTAATTAACTCGTATATTTAAGGCAACAATCATCTAATTTACATACATCGTTCTAACCAGATTCAACTTGTGCAAAACAGGCGACAAAGAAAACTAAACAAATTAATAATAGAGGGTAAGTACCTACAAGCTTTCACAACTCACAACCACTCACAACCTTTTTACAAGCTTTCACATTCAAAGCTCACAATTTTCATGCTTCATATTGATGAGAAATTTCTAAATCATGGTGGATGCAATCTTGAAGAGAAAAGAAAGAGATCACTATTCTGTTTGAGTTGTGTATGTGTTTGTTGTTGTGTTAATCTAAGGATGCTGTTTAATGTTAAAAATTCCTCTAACCCAAGTCATCTAGATTGGAAATAAATGGTAAAAAGAACTTTACCATTCATTTTTTTAATAAGGTAATAATTACTTTATATTTAATTTAAATTGTAACGAAAGAAATGTAAAACCTATTAATATTCTGTGACAATCTGATATTATAATCATTTTATTAACGCTGAAATATTTCTGTTTCATTTTTAAAAAGCAAATATTTCAAATTCAGACCATATATATAAATATTTTTTCAAACAGAAATAATGTAGTATATTTTCTCTCTGTATATAATGGGTATTTAAAATATGTATATAATAATATGTATATAAATATTGTATTTATTATTAAGTTGTTAACGTGATAATCCTGTTGAAGGACTGACAATTCCGAAAGCTTGAAAATTAAAAAAGTGTACAAGAAACTTAACTCTGGAAGCTTCATTTATTTTATAATAAACTTTTTTGCAAAAGTTTTATTTAAGACAGAGTTCGTTAGTCGCTCTTAGATAGATTTCCTCTCTCAATTTTATAATTTCCTGAAAATAATTTAGACACCCTATGTGGTGCACTTACAGTAAAAGCAGTCGCCTATTTCTACCCACCATGATTATCATGGCCTGTACCACGTGTACTAGGGATAAGCAAAATAATTTGACACCTATTCAAATCATATCTGTTCAAAGTTTATTTAGGATTCTGAAATGGGGGATTGTCTATTTTAAAATTATAAGATGAAAGTTCAAAGGTTTTCCAAAGTCCGTATCTAAATAGCCAATATTTATATTACATTTTCCTGTGAAAAATAGACACTTCGGCCAGTTAGAGTTTTTTATTTTCTCAACGTTTCGATAAAAATCCTTTGTCTTCGTCAGGAGAAACAAATAAAAATAAAGCATTTGGTAAGTCGTTAAAATTTGTTCTAACTGGCCGAAATGTCTATTTTATCACAGAAATAATGAATGCTGGTCAGGTAACCTCTATCTTCAGGATTTATTACATTTATTTCCTATATTATAATTTCCTAAATTATAATTTCTCATATTATAATTTCTCATATTATAATTTACTACTTTATATATTCTTATATTCACAAGGTAATAAGACCAAATCCACATAAATAAATAGTGTGTGACGTTTCAGTAACAGCGTTGTTACCATCTTCAGACAAAAAGACTGAATGAGAAAATTTTCCACAGTATGTTTTAAATATGTGGTAAAATCTCATTCAGTACTTTTGTCTGAAGATGGTAACAACGCGGTTACCAAGACGTCACACACTATTTATTTATTTGGATTTGGTCTTATTACCTCGTGTTTATAATATATAATCCAAATTGTGCCTTATAAATTTCTTATATTATAATTTCTCATATTATAATTTCCTATATTACTTGTGTAATTTTTATTCTTTTTAAAAAAATAACTCTAATATGAAGGGAACTCCAAACAAAGTTCCTTACAACCAACAAAGCAAAACGGTCCATGAATAAATGACGGAATATCTAATTGCTGAGGACACACCAAGTCACGCGTCTCCAGAAATGTGTCTCTCAGTGGTTGTCATGGCGACCACCCACAGGTAAAATACCTTGTTGAACTCGTTTACAACAAAGATCTTTCTCTGTAGAATATTTCTGCTCTTTTTCTTTTAAAAAGGGATATCATTTTGGTTGCTATGGCGACGCTCTCTTACGACAAATTTTCCTTCTCTTTCAACAGGCGACCCTTTGTTGAACTCTTTTACTACGAAGATGTTTGGATATCTTTATAGAATTTCTGTTTTCAAACTTTCTTTTATAAATTTGGTGTTTAAATTGTATCGTATCTATAACATGGATGAATACTGAAATTTGCACGTTTTTTTTTCTTATTCCTAATACACGTGGTACAGGCCATGATAATCATGATGGGTAGAAGTAGGCGATTGCTTTTATTGTAAGTGCACCACATGTCTACACATGTGAAAAGCAGTTCGACTTGTGCACTTACAAATGTTCCAGAGCCCCGTTTGGTTACTTGCACTTGCTGGTGGGGTTGGACTTTTTCAAGAATAGGGGGCAATTGGAGCATTTTTTTACATTGAAAAAAAGTGTCCAATGCGGGATTATATTACGGGTCGTAAGGCTCGAAAACCAATCAGTTTAGACCATCCTTTCACCGACCCCCCCCCCCCCCCCCACGTATTAGTAATGTGTGAATGTATAATACCAGGAGCACACTCTATTTTATATAAGCTGTTCTATACCAGTTCTATATTCTAATAGCTATAGCTTAGATTCTACTGTCTCAAATAGATATGTAAATATGCGTATAAAGTAGACAACAAGAGCATATACAAGAGTTAGACAAGAAGTATCAATGTAGATAGTCTATATCACAATAACGAGGGACAACAATACGAAACGCGCACTTAGTTGGCTTCTGTTTATTTATCAAAAATTATTATTAATATTTGTTTCTTTATTATATATTATTATCATTATTATATATATTATATAAGCACACATATGCTTTTGGTCAGGATATGCCTTCTTTATTATTATTATAATCATTATATTAATTCTACTATTTTTTATAATGTTAACTTTGACTTTAAATTATATATAAATATATACATCTATAAATGAGATTTGTGTTGTACTTCTGTGAAGCACAAATCTCTTAAATCTTTTAATTGTTTTTAAATAAAATAAATATATATTATTCAGGTATATGCAAATATGAAGATAAATGAAATAAATATATATTATTCAGGTATATGCAAATATGAAGATAAATGAAATAAACACTTTATTCCAACGCGCAGATCAATACTTAATAAAAAAAAAATATTTTAAAATATTATCTCTGATCAATATTTTTAAAGCTCTTAATTTTATTGGTCAAAACTTTAGCTTGTTAAACTGATTTTATTTTTAACAAGTCAAATATCTCATAAATTTTAATTAAGGTTTATTAATATTCTTTAACTTTATATGGTAGAATATATTAAAGTAATTTATATTCTCAAGGCCATAATTATTTTAATAATTAAGGATGTTAAAAAACAATCTAATAAATTTATTTTTGTAAAATATAATTATTAATATTATATAACGCACTATTATATAAATCAATCTAAAGTTTTGTAAATATTTTTGATATAATTCTAAATATATATTTTATAATGTAATTTTATTTGTATAGAAGAAATCTAGCGCCATCTATTGACAAAAATAAGAACTAATAAATATATACATATGTATATACGGGTGCAAATATTCTGTGGGTTGGTTTAATATTGAATATTTATTGGAAGATATTTAAATATTCTGGATCCATATTTACATATAAACCTATATTCCTTTAAATGTTTTAAGGTGAATTGTTTCTTCTATTGTTTCTGGAGGGCAATCTACCGCAGACGATGCAAAGCGTTCGCCATTATTGGATTACTACTTCCAGGTTCTTTTGGTTAATTATTTCTCTCGGCTGCTTAGCTAGAGAAATCTGTTGTACTGAAAGAAATATTACATTCAGCCTTTATTATGTTCATTTTTACCTATTTACACATATTCTTATATTTATTTATTGTATATTTAATTGGCACATTTTCTATATCTGTATAAATACTGAGTAAAATTTTATTCATATTGTAATGTAGAAAATTAGGTAAAACAAACCCCAGAATTACACGGCAATTTATAATTAAGGTAAAACAATATAAGCCATATAGAACCATTAAATAAACATAAAACCATGTAAAGCATAATTAATTTTAATTAATGTAAAACCAAATTGAAAATAATAAAATAGCAGAAATTCAATTAATTCTACAGTGTATCAAAATACAAATGTCGAAATTAAAAATCTTTTCTGCTACAATATTTATTTCACATATATATATATACATGAATATATATTATCATCAAATACATTACTATATATATTACAAACAAAGTAGGCATATCCTGAACGTATATATGACCTTTTTTTAGATGGCAGATCGCCATCCAGTGGAACATAAATCAATTAAACGTTGATTTAACCTATTCCTTAATATTTGGCCAACCCATTTACTTGATAAATCAAGAAATCAATTTTGTTTTTGATATCAACACCTCACCTTTTTACTTTTTTAAATATTATTTTCACGCACACACATATATATTTATTATAATAGGGGAAGGGGGATTGCTAAAATATTTTATATAATTGCATAGGTGTCACTAACTGTGTATTGTGTTAATGGATTTTAAAAGGAGATTTGACATTTTTGATACATATATACATATAATGATACACACCTATATGTAAATTATACAATATCATCATACCTTAGCACCATCTATCGATGAGAATTATAAACATACTTTAATGCTTTTTTCTTTTAAATATATATAATTAAAATCTAATTATACAGCCCTTATACTGGAATGAATTAAAATTGAAAAAGGGAGGACATGGCTAATTAGTGGTGAAACCTTCCAACGGTTTGGTCATTTTAATTTCAATGGAACGACTTCGTTTACGTATTAGACCAACAAGAATAATTCTAATATATTTTTTTATATTCTAAGTCAAAATATAGTACAAAGGTGAAATAAGGTTGATAAATAGAGAAAGGATATCTCTTAATTGGGAAACTAAAAGAAGATGACGGCTTTCACCATCTGTCGGAATAAATAATTATTTGGTTAATTATGGAATGATTCAAAATTAGCGAGTAGTTTATATTTATTCCGAGAGATGGCGCAAGTTTAGTTGCACGCGCGATCAACCTTTTACTTAATTATGCTAAGTTCAACAACGGCCATTGTACTTAAATGTTCCAATGTAGAAAGTTATTACAACTTGGAAATTCTCAGGTAAAAAACATAATGAAGAAAGTTAACTAGAATAAAGTTTGTGAGACAATTTCTCACGGAACACTAGATCACGGCAGGTGGCATGAGAAAGCTCTGCTCTCTTACAAATATTCTGGAATTTACTTCTTACTTTCTTTATCTAAATTCTTTATATCGTTATCTCAAAATGGGAAACCCATCCCTATTTTATTTATCTCTAATTTATCTTCTCTCGTTATTTTTTAAATATTTTACTTATAAAATGAGTTCCTAAGAATTTCCTTCTTCGGTTTCCTAAGATGATTTTCTTGTTTGATTTTATATTTTTCTTAACCTTTCGGTTATTACAAACCTTTTTACATTTTACATTATTTACAAACCTGCAACCCCAAAACACATTATTGACTGTATTGACTCATCCATTAATGAGCTTTACTCTTCCCCGGCAGACACCATCAGAAGTCTAAAGCTTTACAAGGTTGATACCTTAATATGATTGTTGACCTGAATCCACATAGAGCATGTGTGGGATGCTCTAGGGAGGCGTATTGGAGCTCGTCACCCCTCTCCCAGAACCCTCGTTGATCTAAGAACTGCTCTATTGGAGGAGTGGGGTTTACTACCCCAGGACCTCCTCCAAAGCCTGGTAAACAGTATGAGGGCTCGCTGTGAGACCTTGATAGCTGTTAGAGGTGATCATACTCCCTATTGATATCTTATTTCTTTAAGATCTGGAACCTTAGCTTTGGGTATGTTGGTAATAATTTGCATATTTCATAATTTCAAATATTTTTTTTATTTTCACATATAGCTAGTCAAATTCTCCATAGTTTAAACTATTTGTATACTAAATTTTATATTTGTTAATAAATTAGCTTTTGAGAAATTTCAATATTGGTTAAGTTCCTTATTTTCTGGACACCAGTGTGTATGTATATAGGAATGAAATCTATTTCAACAAAACTATAACTTCTTTCATAATATATTTTGAGGAAAAGCATTCAGAGATAAGTTATTTGTTTGAATCAATATTAACTCCTTGCCTTGGAGCCCTTCTACAAGAGTTATATTGTCGACTAACTATAACTTAATCTTAAAGGAATAGTTAGCAATACTTCTCTAGAGATGGGTTCCAAGACCAGAAATCTTGAGTTAAACTTTGATAAAAGAAACTTATCATCATATGATGCAGTATCATTGCAGTAAGGGCAGTAGAATTTTGTTTTAATTCAAAAACAAACATACTCGTCAGAAATAGCCTCAATTTCTTATTAAAGAACTTATACCGGAATCCTTTTTACTAAATAAATCGATTTATTTTGTATTAAGGGAAAAAGGCATCTCCGGATCGTGCAACTAAAAGTTGATGATAGCTTGCGCGATCTTTTGGATTATTAAAATTCAACGATTATTTGATATTTATTCCGATAGATGGCAAAAGCTATCAGCAACTTTTCAGTAGCACGATCAGGAGATGCACTTTTCTTTATTTATCCACCTTATCCAAGTACAATTTCACTTCTGTACCATTTTTGCACATTATCATTATTTTAAATTACTATATTTAAAGGAGATGGTATATACCCCTAACCACCCTATATTTTATCTATCTGTTATATTGCAACACTCCTGGCGCCACTCAGCGGCAACCAGGAGAACTACTTCTATAAACAATGGATCGATTTTGTAATAATTTAATTAAATTTACCACCTCTCCCTTTTCTCTTAACTGCTCTGAATAATTATTTATTTATTTTGAGAAACGTTTTATTTGCGCATTCAAACAAATTTAGTACAGTTGAATCTGTCTATAGCGCCCCCTCTAAATAGCGCCTCCCTCTCTATAGCGCCCGATTTTGAATACGTAGTACGATGTGATTTACATTAAAAGTGACCTGTCAATAGCACCCCCTCTCTATAGAACTATATTTTGGTGAGTCCCAAGAGGGGGCGTTATAGACAGGTTTAACTGTCCTAAAGGTTTAGAAAGAAACGCGTCAGGTTAATGTTCAGACAAAATTATTTACGATGTAAATATCCTCAAATTTATCTGTCGCATATGCAACTATGGTCTAATGCTCTAGTATTGAATAAATTGGCCTATATTTTAGATGAAAATAGATATTTATATTAAAAATAATGAAGGCATATCCTGACTAAAAGCACATGTGTTAATAGATATTTATAAATATTTTATTTGATGGAAACTCAACAGCTACGTGCCACTCAAGATATATTACATATATACATTAGAAAGAAAGAAGGGAATAAAAGGAGGTTAAGAGAGAGAGAGAGAAGATAAATGTCGTCTGCTCACGCAACTAAACGTTGCAGACGATACTATTTGTCTCTTTGCTGCTTTTCTAAAAATGCCCTTCATACAGAGATTCTGTCTGCAAATCTGTCTGTGTTAGCAAACCGTAAACACAATTTTGTTGATATATGCAAATATATATTTGCTTCAACATTTAAATTTTACTAATATACACTTTAAGGGGATTATATAATTCAAAGAGGTTAGTTATACCGTCGAAATAGAAATAATCGATAGAATTTCAAACAATTTCTACTCTAGGTTTGACTTGTATACACTCATGGACAAAACTTAAAGAAGTTGTGACTTTTAGCATGTAGATCGGAATTCAGACAATAAGTGAAAGATATTTGATACAAAGTGATCTTTATTGAAGATACACGAAATAGCCAAGTGTTAGCAAAATTGCCTCTGTCTCCTAAAAAAAAAAAAAAAAGACGACCAGCGATATCAAAGACTTTTCACTTCCTTAAATTTTGTCCATGAGTGTATATCTAAACTAAATTTGAAACAATCAAATTAATTTATATTCTTTTTCAATTTATATATCACAATTTGTGTGGAATTCAATTTCGACATAATATACGTGTCATTGAATATATCTGTGTGAGAATACAATGACAATATGTATATATGGGTACATATAGTGCGCGTATATTGGAGAGAAGGTTTGAGAGATTGTGTGTGGAAATCATTCATTCTGGAGGGTCGAGCTAAGCCTCGGGACAAATATTGTCTTTAGGGCCAGCTTTGGGATTATTTATATAAGTGATTGTCGTCCCTTTCTTATATTTATATATTGTTACATAAATCACGATATATGTATATAGGTTATTTAACTTTTTATGTAAATGATTGTCTTTCATCATGTAAATATATGTTTTTAAAATGCTGCATTAGTGTGCCATCTTTTATAGGAAATTTGAATTATCTATGACGTTTATGATTATTTTAAACTAAAATGTATTCTACTGCTTTTACTGTAATGATAATAATAGAAAAGCCTAGCTCATCAGTGGTGAACCCTCCCAGCGGTTTCGCCAGTTTTAATTCATATATTATTATGTATTTGTGAGATTGATTGGAACCATTTTGAAAAAGCCACTACAAGACTTGTGTTGCATAAATATATTTTCCAAACTACACATATATTCACATTGTAAACAATATTTTTTATTTTAAATATTGTCAGGAGGAGGAGAGAGTTTCCTGGTATTCCCTCTTATCTGAACTGGGCCGACAGGTCTGGGTAAACAGTGGCGCCACGTGGAAACTCAGTTCTCCCCTTTTGCTCTAACGGCTGGGTCGATTTGGCTCATGTACATATAGTAACTTTTACTTTTTACTTAAAATATTTTATATAACTAATTAAATAAATATTTAAAGTATTTTGGAAGCCTATTTAATTATTTTTCTTCGCGACAATATATAATGCCCTTGTATGCAGATCTTCTAATATTTTTATCACCAAACTTCTACTACCTTTATAACTTTTTTAATAGATGATTTCGTCTTTCGGTGCTCCGAGAAATCCCTAACGACATCACTTACTTCATTTCTATCTTCAAATATTCTTTCCTTTTCAAATAATTTTACACTCATGGAACAAAGTCTTTGATGTCGCCGTTCGTCAATATCACAACCACCTCAAACATCCTGTAGTTACAACTAACGGAAGATAATTGTTATTTTGGAAGATATAATTTTTTTGTATCTTCTATTCACAGTTGTCTGTGTTAAGAAATAAAATGCGCGAGGGTTTCTAATAAAATATATATTTAAAAAGAACTATGATGTTTTAAAAATCGTATTTAATCAATATGTCAACTACAAAAGTATAGAAACATTTTTGTTGCATTCTATTGGATATTACATATAAGAAAAGGTATTCATTAACTTTTCTGAAGTACCGGATAGCTAAACAATATATCGATGGAATTGATTGTAAATATTGTGTTTTTTTTTCACAGAGAGAGTCACAAGCCCCTCTTATATTGGATTTTAAAGTCTTTTATAGCGTCCTTTTGTATGAGAATTTTTAAAGTTGTAACGTGGAAAAGCATTATAAAGAAAGAATTTCGTAAATTAAAAATATCTATTGGAAATATTTTAAAATGTGTGTGAAGTTTTACCATTATTATATATATATATTTTATATATATATACAGTATTAGAGCTCTAAAGAATCGGTCTGGTAGATTAAATTGGCGAAACCGCTGGGAGGGTTAACCACTGATGAGCCAAGCCCTCCAAATATTTTTTCATCGCAGTAAGGATAGTAGAAATTTGATTTATTTGTTGAAAGAAACATTCGCGTCTTTATGTTTTCATGTTTTATATATAGATGGTGTGTTATTGCTTTGTAATAATTCTTAATAATAGAAACGGGACCTTCGAGGATTAGTTTCTTGCTTTATTTACATATTTTCTCATAAGCTTTCGGATATTATAAACCCTTCTACAGGATTATATGACAGTATATAACTATTATTTATATCTTGTATATTTACATATTTTCAAATTGTGTATAGAAACTATTTAGCACATTTTTATCCAGTGTTTGTATTATGAGGTAATATAATTAATACTAAGTTTTTATTTCCTTTTATATGCAAATTTTCAGAAGAAAAAAATAAAAACAAACTATTATTCAAATACTTATCCCCGGGAGCCCCGTTTTTATAATTATTTAAATTTAGAAAGATTCGAACTTTCGAAAATATATATTTCTTGTTTAAAGGTTTAGTTTTAAAGTATATCAATGTGTGTGTGTTTATAATTTAGTGATCATATATATAAAAGAAAATATAAACTGTAAATATTGATTTATATTTTCATCGATTCAATCAATGATGTGTAAAAAAATGTAATTATATATTTATTAAGAATCGCCCTATCTTTTAATTGAATTCTCTTTAATCATCCAAAATTCAACGAGTAAATTGGCAAACCCGCGGATAATATAATTAGAGAAGAATTGAAAAGAGAGACTGGTCCCCAGTCAAATTGTTTAAAATGGATTTTCACTGAGAGAAAGTAATTATATATATATAAAATTGGAAAATTTCATTTTCCGTAATTATTTACATTTTAGAGAATGACGTCTTCCCCAATCAAATTTATAAGTTGAAATAAATGAAAAATAGTTAAATATTCATGTTGATAATTAGATTAGTTACGGATATTCCGGATTCATAATTGTATTTCTCATAATCTATTAACAGAGAAAAGTTACATTAATATTTCTATTCAAGCAAATCATATACATTTTTGTGTATCCATCAAAGAACTCAATTGATATTAGAAAATATCGATTTAAAATAATGTGGAATTATATATATATATATATATATATAAGATGAGACCAATTTGCATAATTGTATTACCCTGGTATAATAACTTATATGAAGTTCTGAAGTCAGAGAAAACAAATTATATAAATATATATTTCTTCAGTTTCTCTGTGTCGTTGATCTGGTCATTGGTATTCAGTGTCAGGATTCTTTAATTTATAGAAAAAATTAACATATGTGCATATCTTATATATCACATTATATATATCATATATACATATATATACATATACATCATATATACATATACATCATATATACATATACATCATATATACATATTATATATGTTGAATATCGAGAAATCCATTTTTGATACATTAAAATGAAGGCATATTTTGGATCAAATATATTTATTAAAAACAAATTTCGATATTTCAATGAGGCCGTTCGCCTATCTTCTAGAAAATCAAATTCCTTGTAAGCAAATATCATCCGAGTGATGCACGAGAAGGGTTGTTTGTATAACATATGCTGGTGTGTGACCAAATCATTTGATTTTTGAATAAATTATTGTATCTTCAGTAATGAATTGCTATATATATATTCGACTATTTTTGTTTTAACTGTAGGTATTAACATATTATATATATACATCATATATACATATTATAAATCATATATATCCAATGGGTATTACGCTTAATTTACAAGGGTCACAAGAAAGATAAACGAGAGATTTCAATTTCATATACAGCCAATAAAATTATAATTTATTAAACCTAAGTGGGCAATTCTTACATTTACACCTTCATTAAGTGATATATCCAGTTATTTACATATATTACAAGTATTAGTGTTTCCAATCTTTATCTATATTTACGACAGTGTGGGTGTAAACAAACTTCAAACAAAATCCATCCATCCATCCATCCTTCGAATATTCTCACTCTGGAGATATTCATTGACTAGCCTAGCCTTATGCGGGCGGGCATTATCGTCCATAAAATTAAATTGTGACCAATTTGATCTCTATAAGGTCTTAGATAGGGCTCAAGGATCTCGTCCCTGTACCTTTGGGCAGTTAAAGTGCCCCCAGAAAAAATGTGGAGGGGTGTGCGTCTGCTAGAACTGATGCCAGCCCAGACTAAGAGACTGCCCCCTCTAAACCTGTCTATTTCCCTGATGTTACTGGGATGATAGCGGGTTCCAGGCTCCTTCCAGATGAAAACTCGTCGAGAATCTGTGTTTAAACTAAATCTTGACTCGTCACTGAAGAGAATATTGGCCCACTGATCATGAGTCCAGGCGTGATGTTCCAAGCACCAATTCAAGCGGGCTCTCCTGTGAGCAGAGGTTAAAGGGATACAGACCATTGGTCGTCTTGCATAAAGAGCACCTTCGTGAAGCCTTCGGTAAACAGTTTGTCTTGAAATTCTCGTTCCAGTAGCACTTGAGAGTTCATTAGAGAGTTGAATAGCTGTCATCTCCCTATGGCGCTTGGCAGTTACGACCAGATAACGGTCTTCAGAGGTAGCTGTTTTTCTTTTCTACCAGAACCTTCTTTTCTTTTGATGGTTCCTGTCTCAATGAACTGTTTCCATATTTTGCTGACCACAGATTTATTCACATTTAGCCATTTTGCTACTTCAACTTGTAATTGCCCTGCCTCCATTCTTCCAACAGCTCTCCATTTTAAATCATCTGCTAAAATTTTTCGTAACTCATAATTAACTAAGGATTAAATAAAATTATATTTGGACAATTCTTAGATGGGGTAAACGACGCGCCAAATAGCACACTTATAAAGACAAGCAAAAATTTGCATATTTTCAATTTTACCGAATAGAATGGTTGCGATAAAAAAATTCTACGACTTGAAATACCTAATTAAATTACTTTTTAGCTTTTAGCGTTGTATATTCTGAAACATATCATTAAAAAACAAAGTTTTCTTATTTTTTGGACACCAGTGTATATGTTTGAAAATAGAGCAATCCATCCATATATTATATTATTTTAAAATGCTTATTTTGGATCATAAAGTTTTATTTCCAATATTTCGTGTTGCAACTCACCAAACCTCTTCAGGGAACAAGATTGTTTTGAGAAGCTCGCGTTTTAAATTTGATTGCAGTTGTACATACTCGTGAATTGATACGCGAGCTTCTCAAAACAATCTTGTTCCTCGAATAAGTTTGGCGAGTTGCCACACGAAATATTGGAAATAAAACTTTATGATCCAAAATAGGCATTTTTAAATACATATATATATATATATATATATGTGGTATTGTAAGCACTAGCAGTCATGGGGCCAAAGTGGTTTTCAGGGTAACACAAAAAGACGAGGAAGGTTGGATGTGACCTCAGAGAGAGAACAGCGCTGAAGACAACGGATAAGGTTCAGTAGCAGTGTGATCTACATTAGAGGAATATATGAATTGTTGTTGTTCACCCGTTTGTCGGAGGGGGGGGGGGGGGGGCGGAAGTAAAACTAACTAACAACTTATGAAAATGGACACTTGACCTGTCTTGGTTGCGGCGGACTCTGAATAAAACTTTATTATCTTATTTGTGATTACATGATGGTCAAGCTGGCGAGTTGAATTGTATCTATATTTTGAGGATGTTGCACTATTTATAATTGTGGTAAATATGAAAATATAATGGAAATATTGAAATATATTAATACATATAAGTTACATACGTTTATAACTCCTTAGAGAGTTTCAGAATCAGGTTTTCTGATTCTTGAAATTGAAACGGCATGTCCAGTAGTGTCTCCCGGCACATACGGCCGTGGTAGAACCTAGAATAATAAAAGGGGAAGGACGGTATTCACGTGCTATTTATTAGGCCTAATCCAATTTCCGCGCGGAATTCCACCAGACAGAAGGACAGACAGACAGTCGACGGACCGGAAGAGATTCTCCAAATGCCGAGGACAATCTGTGACAGCATTCCAGAGCGAATGTTCCATTCCAGAGGACATAACTTGTCCGCAGTCAGTGATAGCTGAAATATTTTATCTTATCAATTCAATCTTTGATTCTTCTTTTTCCATCTCTCTAAGTTGGGAATAATGCTGGAAACCTTCCTTATAACGAACGAGAATCTTTTTTACATAGTGGGTGAAAATAAATAATAAGATAATCTCTCTCATTAACAATAACAATTAAAAACATTAAAACAGATAAATTACGAGATTCGAACTCAAGGTTGTTTATTTAACACCTCGATGTGTAAAACCACTTGATTTACAAACTACAACGCTGATTGGCTAGTTAATAGTCATGTGATAGTAGAGAACCAATCAGATTGTGAATAAACAGGACACTATTCATAGTTTCGTTACACAATCACTAAGAATAAACAACCTGTAATTTCTCATACCTACATTTCTCACAATCACTCATAACTTGTATAAGACTGGTGTCTTAATAAAGGCTTTGTGTGTGTAATATCTCATAACTTTGATGTAGATAACTATGTAAACAAGACTATGTAACACGTGTTCTACTAGGTGTAAGTATTCTGGTAAATCAAGCACCTGGCCATCTTCCGTTCACTATATTCACAAATTGTTCATATAGGTTTACAAGTAAAAAAGCTGAATACTTCCATATATTTTTTTGAAAATAGAGGAATCCATAAATAAATCTTCAAATAAAAATACATATATTGGATAAATGATATTTTGATCCAATATATGTTTTTTTTTTTATTTGAATTTCATATACAGAAATAATAAGAAACCTCAGAAAGAAGAAAAATATCAATCAGAACCTTACAATATCACATATCGTTTACCAATTAGTCTCACTATGGAGTAACCGATATTTGGGGTGAATTATTTTCTGTGGTTGGGGAATATTTATTGTAGGGAGGGAACTATAAGATCGGATAATAATTCTTTTGCCACTTTATAAAGGCATTGGAGAATTATGGAAACGTATCCCACATGTGCTTCTTTTCAACGAAAAATCAAAATTTATTCCAAGGGGAGAAATAACGATTATTTCTAACCTTTTGGATGAGGTATGAAAGGGTGAATTGTGAAGAGTAATGATAAACGGAAAAATATTTCAAATGTCGTTTTACAATCATAAGCCGCATTATATTATATTGTAAAAACTATTGGTTGATGGGGCGATCCAAATCGATATCCCTTGGGCAGCGAAGTTACCTTTAGGTCTAGTTGATCCAATCAGTATTCAGGTCTGTAGCTTCACAATCAAATTGGAGCCTCATCAAGATGTGGAGAGAGGCGACATTTGTCTTATAAAAACTGTGTTCTTGATTAGAAACTGCCGTTCTCTATATTTACCTTTCAATCTACGCATACCTGCTGTCCTTCTTATATATTTTCATTGAAGAATTTGGTTTATATTCTCTTTATGACACAACACCGTAGAGGTTTTAACTGTAGTGATCAACATGATGAATTGTTCTAATGCCTAAATAAATAGATAGGCCGTTCTTTTTTTTTTTTTTGGTACACATATTTACATACAGGTATAGGTTGAGGAAAAGGCAAGAACCGAAAGCTCACAAATAAATACATTGGTGTCCAAAAAATAAGCAATTTTGTTTTTTAATGATATGTTTTAAAATATACAACGCTAAAAGCTAAAAATTAATTTAATTAGGTATTTTAAGTCGTAGAATTTATTTATCGCAACCATTCGATTCGGTAAAATTGAAAATATGCAAATTTTTGCTTGTCTTTATAAGTGTTCTATTTGGCGTGTCGTTTACCCCATCTAAGAATTATCCAATTATAAATTCATTTGATCCTTAGTTAATTATGAGTTTACGAAAAATTTTAGCAGATGATTTAAAATGGAGAGCTGTTGGAAGAATGGAGGCAGGGCAATCACAAGTTGAAGTAGCAAAATGGCTAAATGTGAATAAATCTGTGGTCAGCAAAATATGGTAACAGTTCATTGAGACAGGAACCATCAAAAGAAAAGAAGGTTCTGGTAGAAAAAGAAAAACAGCTACCTCTGAAGACCGTTATCTGGTCGTAACTGCCAAGCGCCATAGGGAGATGACAGCTATTCAACTCTCTAATGAACTCTCAAGTGCTACTGGAACGAGAATTTCAAGACAAACTGTTTACCGAAGGCTTCACGAAGGTGCTCTTTATGCAAGACGACCAATGGTCTGTATCCCTTTAACCTCTGCTCACAGGAGAGCCCGCTTGAATTGGTGCTTGGAACATCACGCCTGGACTCATGATCAGTGGGCCAATGTTCTCTTCAGTGACGAGTCAAGATTTAGTTTAAACACAGATTATCGACGGGTTTTCATCTGGAGGGAGCCTGGAACCCGCTATCATCCCAGTAACATCAGGGAAATAGACAGTTTTAGAGGGGGCAGTCTCTTAGTCTGGGCTGGCATCAGTTCTAGCAGACGTACACCCCTCCACATTTTTTCTGGGGGCACTTTAACTGCCCAAAGGTACAGGGACGAGATCCTTGAGCCCTATCTAAGACCTTATAGAGATCAAATTGGTCACAATTTAATTTTTATGGACGATAATGCTCGTCCGCATAGGGCTAGGCTAGTCAATGAATATCTCCAGAGTGAGAATATTCGAAGGATGGATTGGCCAGCCAGATCTCCGGACCTGAATCCAATAGAGCATGTGTGGGATGCTCTAGGGAGGCGTATTGGAGCTCGTTACCCCTCTCCCAGAACCCTCATTGAGCTAAGAACTGCTCTATTGGAGGATCGGGGTTTACTACCCCTGGACCTCCTCCAAAGCCTGGTAAACAGTATGAGGGCTCGCTGTGAGACCTTGATAGCTGTTAGAGGTGATCATACTCCCTATTGATATCTTATTTCTTTAAGATCTGGAACCTTAGCTTTGGGTATGTTGGTAATAATTTGCATATTTCATAATTTCAAATATTTTATTTTTATTTTGATATAGGTAGTCAAATTCTCCATGTTTAAACTATTTGTATACTAAATTTTATATTTGTCAATAAATTAGCTTTTGAGAAATTTCAATATTGGTAAAGTTTCTTATTTTTTGGACACCAGTGTATATTTGAAAAAAATTGTGGTAAGTCATTTATTTATTTTTGTCTCAACATAGTATATGCCGCAATTGCCAATATTTTAAATATATATATATGATTTATTACGATGCACTAGCGCTCCATCTGTTATGAAAATTAGAAACTACTTTGGACGCGTAAGATTCTTTTTGAAATTACACAATTTCTACTGCCCTTACTGCAATGGAAATTAATTTTTTCATTGCAGTAAGGGCAGTAGAAATTGTTTAATTTCAAAAAGAATATTACGCGTCTAAAGTAGTTTCTAATTTTCATATACCTGATGTAAATTCTAAAAGGGTTTGCCATTCATTTTCCGAAATGGGTACATCTCCCTTTTAAAAATTCACGAAGTACATTTCGCTAGAGACAATCTCAAGAGATTTCTCTATATCTCGTGTCACGGCTAATTTTCTCCAGCGTAACCTAATCAGGAAGTTTTAAACTAATTAATTAATGACGTCATAATCCGATTAGGAAAGTTTGGGACACCTAAAAATCTGATGTCCCAGCCTTGACACCCGACAAATTTGCATATATTTAGTGCTCTGTAAGGATTAAAAGAGTCACACGCATATTTTAGGATGTATATCTGTGTGAATTCGATATTTGCCATATTTGTATAATATTTAATGCAATATATAGTCAAATTGTACTGGTATCAAGTTGATAATATTTTTAAAGCATCTACTGACGTGCAGCTGAAGGTTTTTTTGATCGTTTGCGCCATCTCCCGGAATTACATATCAAATATTTATCGGTTTTTTTAATTATTCCAGAAGTCTCAAGTAAGGATATTTCTAGCGTTGAAAGGTACAGTCTGCAATACGCTGGTAAAGGCCAACAACCTTTCTTTTATTGATTAATCAAAAAAAGATATTTGGCCTATATTCTGAAATGAATAAAAATTCAACAATTAAGTTTATTTTTATTCAGACAGATGGCGCACACTATCAATAACTTTCAGTTTAACGATTAGGAGATTTTAATATATATTTCTCAGGAAGCCTCTAGGACAATATTTCAGATCGTCAAATTTCTATAAAAGACGAAGTCACTAGCTTGAGGGTATAAAATCAAAAATGAACATATTTTTATATAGAGTGTTTTGTTATAAAAATAAATACATAAAATTCTAAAAAAAAACGCAAATTTTAAATTACAAAAGGAACACTTACCGAGCTTTCAGAGGAGTGTCTTCTTATTCAATATTTATTATTTAAAAATAACATTAGGCACATTCTATCGCAGAGAAAATGATATTATGTGAAATTTATAAATATGAAATTATATTCATATTTATTATACCAATTATTTTTTCATCTATTTTTAAACGAAATATTTTATTATTTTTTATTATTATATTATTACTATTATATATATTCTGAAAAAGAGGTTATCTAGATATAATAAGTTCCTAATTAAGAATTAAAAATTACTAAATATATAATAATTGTAGAGGTCTGGTGAACTAAAATATGGCGAACCGCTGGGAAAGTTCACCCTTGATAAGCCAAGCCAATCTAATATACATGTATATTTCACATTCATCCATTTAGTTGTTATGAAAATAAGTTCTTCAAAAGAAAAGCAAAAAAAAAATAATTAACGCGTTAATATTGTTCATATCTATTATGTGGAATGACATTGGACCTAATTAATTGCTATAGATGAAGGAAATTTGTCCGAAAGCTTGGCATCTGATATCTTACTTCAATTTTAAAAATTCGGTAATTTTTTAGAAAAGATTTTATTTAAAAATAAAATCTAAGAATATATAAGTTCTCAAAAGATATCGAAGTAGAAACGACCATCTCTACATTAGATAAATAGCTGAATTTAATAAAGATAATTTATGCTCGAAATGAGATAACTTTCAAATCTTCCTGAATGGCTTACTGTCTAGCGAACTTAGTCAACATTGTAATATATATATGTCATAATATATACTCTTCCAGGAATAATAAAACAAACCTAGAGCCATCCCAGAGAGAGATGGGATGTAAAGTCCGGTCAATTGAGAAAGCAGCGACATTCCAAAGGGGCGGCAAATGTGGCCCGCCCGTCAACACCTGAGGACGATTTTTGGGAGTTTTGCGGGGGGCGTGCGACAAACGGCCGTTCAGCGGTAGCGCTCCCTCTCTCTCGGATGGCTTCCAAATTCCTCTACCAATTTGTGGCGTGATTATTTCCCTTTCCCCACATTATCACTATATTGTCACATATATATATATACTAATGTAAAATGTTGCACAACTCGAAGCTTGCCATAAATGTATAGTTCATTGTTGCTGTTGTTGCTGTTTGCGTCCCTCAAGTCAACCTTTGGTGACAGTATGGACAAATATTGTCCAATTTGATCTGTTAGTGACCTTCAGTCGTAGCTCATCTAGTGACCTTTTGGTAGCTTTCTTTATCACTTCTAACCAATTCATTGAAGGTATTCCTCTTTACTTCATTTTTCCCCCATATCAACATCTCTTTAAAACCATGTTTTCTCATTATTTATCCGACGTAGATTTTGTTTGCATATTTTAGATTCTAGGGATCTAACAGAATCAATACAATTTAAGATTGAAACAATTAATCTGTCCATGACATTCTGAGTAGCTTTCTCCATGTCCACGAGTTATTAAATAGACTTATGATTTAAAAATAAATATATTCCTGCATTCAACTAATCTTACACCTTCTGCACCAAATATTAAATGCTATTCATTACAGGCTACAAGAATATTAATTTGAGTCAAAAATATTCTTGTTTTTTTTTTCTAATCCTTCCTAGTGTAACAGGTTCTACACTCATGAACAAAATTTAAGAAAATATGAAGTTTTTGAAGTCGCCGGTCGTCTATTTTTTAAAGAGACAGAGGCAATTTTTTCACACTAGGTTATCTTGTGTGTGTTCAATAAAGGTCACTGTAATATCTTTCAGAGTTATTGACTGAATCCCGATATACATGCTAAAAGGTACAACTTCCTTAAGTTTTGTCTATGAGTGTATCTTTCAGATATATTGTCTGAATCCCGATATACATTCTAAAAGATACAACTTCTTTAAGTTTTGTCCCCATGTGTGTAAATCGTTTAAAATACTTCTTCAGACTTTATTAAATTAAATAGATATGAGGCTTATTAGTGGTCAACCGCCGTTTATCCAAATCATAAATTGCCACCAAAAATAGTGTTATTTTAACAATGATAGTAATATCACTATTACCTATATAGATGAAATACTCTGGTAAAAATAACCAAATGACCAAATAGTATTACTCACAGAACATTAATCACTCTACCCCGTTTATAGCGAATGTATCACGTGATAAAAACGCTCCAATCAGAAGTCTAAATAAGTCACCAAGTGGCCTATGTAGCAGCGTAGTTAAATATATTGCCGTTTCCCTCATTCCCCCAAAATACGTTCCCCCCACAAAAAATGATGTCCATGTATTTAAAGATCTCATTTTTTCCCAGGATTGCCTCTGCGCCAGAAAGTAAATATAGGCAGACCATTTGATTCCGTCCAATCGCTTGGAGATATTTCTGGTCGCCCAGAATATCCCAGCAGACGCTGAGTAATTAAGGCAAAAAGTTCGTGTGGAGGTGAAACATTCCTTCCAATTGGATTCGAAGTATTTAGAGCATTTCTTCCCCTTCTTACTTCCTGAAGGTCTAATTCCGTCCTTTAAAATTGACGTTGGAATAAACATCAATTAGATGTTCATTTGTAAGACGGTATTTTGAAGATATTGAGAAGATATGATACTTGACAATCTGTTAAATATCATCATCATGGGGCTGAAAGACGAACGAGAAGACTCCTCAATGAAATAGGCCTTGAGGGACTCTCTTTGGAGCTTCTGTTGAATGAGGTGGTGAGAAACAGAGCTGGAGCGTTTGCGTTGTTCAAATTTTGGAAGACGGCTGAAGAGAAGGGGAAGCTATATACATAATCTAATTAATGTAAATAATTATATGTAAATAATCTTTGTGAGGATCAAAATGACGAATCCTGTATGGGACTTTGAATTCAGTAAAAGGCTTGTTGCTGCTGTTGTATATAGTCACAGTGTAGAAAATACTATACTATACCTACTACTTATAGGTTTCTCTCTGTATTCTTAGTTCTCTTCTCTTACTCTGTAAACTGGCGAATCCTTTATAGGACGAGAGGTCCTCAATAAAGGCTTTTGTTGTTGTTTGTTGTTGTAAATATCATCATCAACTTAGCACATTCTATTGATGAAAATTAAAAGTATACTCATGGACAAAACTTAAGGAAGTGGAAATTCTTTGATGTCGACGGTCGTCTGTTTTTTTTTTAGGAGACAGAGACAATTTTGTTTATATTTGGTTATCTCGTGCTTCTTCAATAAAGGTCACTGTGTATCAAATATTTTTCAGAGTTATTGTCTGAATACACAATTAATAAGTATATGCTAAAAGGTACAACTTACTCAAGTTTTGTCCATGAGTGAATATATGTAATTCAATATACCTTTTATACAGTCCTAGAAGCATATATCCACAGTTCTCACAAAACACCAATTTACTGTATTCTATAATAAATACAGAGCATATAATAAATTCAGTCTAATACATAAAAGTCGGTGGATGAGAGGGTAACACGCTCGATTCCCGACAGTCATGAACCGGGATTGAATCCCGCGTTAAAATTTGTTTAATATGTGAATAACCTTCACATATTATTCATTGTTCAATTATCATGAACTAGGTTGCTCTTGCTGAGCGGTACCAATTTATGTGAATTTGAACCAGTCTAATACAAATTCTTAGCGGCGGACGAGTGGGTAACACCTTCGATTCCGACAGCCATGAACCGGGATTGAATCTCACGTTAACATTTTGTTTAATATGTGAATAACCTTCACATGTTATTCATTGTTGCAAATACCATAAACTAGGTTATTGTTTTTAGCGGTACCTAATAAAGTGATTTTGTAACAAATCTAATACAATAGTAGAGCGGTATTGTAGATTAAACTGGCGAAACCGCTGGGAGCGTTCTTCATCGATGAGTCAGGCCCTTTCCCAATATTTTCTCACAGTAGTATAGACATAGCATTGAAGAGTTTATTCGTGATAAAAAAAAATCGCGCTTAAAATAGTTACAAATTTTACAGACAGATGTCGCGCAAAATCCTCAAAATATATATTAATAAAATTACCCGGTTTAATATCATATATATAAATTATAAAAAGCTAGACAACAGGAATATATATTCTTATGATTTTAATTATATCTTTTCAAAGATTAAATATAAATAAATAAAAGTTAGACAGTTTTATTTTCTTTCATTATATGAATTGTGTAATTCACTTAAGGATAATGAATATTTCTGAAAGGAATCTTTTAAGTTAATTCAAAAGCAATTTTGGTTCCTTTTATACCATTATAAATAACTTTGATCTCAAATTTATTCTAATTAAATGTTATTTTCTTTTTATGGAACCATTATCTGATCCCTGGAAGATATATGGGAACAATATATATAGAGGTAAATAAGGTATCTCAGGTTTCTGGAGAAATGAATTTCTTTTCATTGTTTTACAATCTCAAACTTTAGGACATTACGGATCTTCTACAGGCGTACAAAAATAAACAATAATGAAACGCTGTTACATACTAGCTGTTAGTACAATATATACTTTAAAGAGACGAGGGTCGCTTCTCCCGTCAAAATAGACGTCAAAACCAGACGTCATCTATTGACCGTCGCCGCAACTAGCAGCCTCGGGTCGGTGACAAAGCCACAACACCAGCTTTGGCAAACTGAAAAGCGTCCAACTAGAGACCATGGTTTCAGGCTAGTATGTAACAGCGTTTTTTTCATTGTTTATTGTTATACTCCTGTAGGAGGGCGGTGATGCTCGAAATCTTGAGATTGTAATAAAAATGAAAAGAAACTCACATCTCCACAAACCTGATTTATTTACATATTATCAAATCAGACGCGATATCCCCACAAGGGATGCTTACGTCAAGAAACAACACTAAGATACTATATTACATAAACTATTGAATAATTACAAGGTTTGAGAGAGAGAGAGAGTAGAGTTTAAAGAAGAAAATAATGGAAAGGACATTAAAATCATGCTTGAATTTACAACCAACTAATGAAAAAAAAAAACACAAACAAATATACCTAGTTTGGCAATTACGGTTTTTTAACCAAGAGAGAAAATCATAGATATATTTACAGGATTTCCTAAATTTAAAATATGAGTCCACACTATTTATAAACCTGATGATTTATTTAATTCTTATACGGGAGATTCGCATCTATTGCATTAAATATATCAAGAGTATTATGATGCATTAGCGCGCCATCTGTTATGGAAATTCGAAACTAAGACGTGTATGATTCTTTTTTAAATTAAACAATTTTCATTGCAGTAAGGGCAGTAGAAATTGTAATATTCATAAAAAGAATCATACGCGTCTATTATAGTTTCGAATTTTTATATAAAGAGTATATAAATATATCTGATTAGAAAATATGTAAATTATAATAAATTTCGTTTATAGACCATATACCAATTTGATTACCATACTCTGAGGGGGGAGAAGTCCGACCACACCTCCCCTGCGGTCCCCCCTGGACCCTTGGAATATTCGGCCAAATTCTGGTTCGTTTCCAAGGTGACTAACGTGGCAACGGCACCCATTTTCCAAGACGATAGACATTGCTGTTGCTGTGATAAAGATGCATGGGAACACCTGAGACTCTTCATTGGACACGATAACAACAACATTACTATAATCTAATTCGAGTCTTGAGCTTTTTAAAAATATTGAATAGATATATAATATCTAAATGTATTTTAAAATACATTTTAATGTAGTTATTAACTTTCCAAATTTATTTTGTCGAAATGTATTTTTAAAAATTCATAAACCAAATTTAAACTTTTAAAGAAAATAATTCTAATAGAGTTTGAATAATAAACTTTTTTAAAGAGTTGCTTTCACATTTTTAAAACGTAATGGAAGCTTTTATACAAAGTTCAAAGTAAAAATTTAAAATATTCTCATTTAGAGTTTTTTTCCCTATTTTAAATTTTAATATTACTTGAAACTTTATTCTCTATTAAATGTATTGTTAACATAAATATAGTTTTTATGTTTCCGTATTATGTTTTTATCAAGTATAATTCTGATTATTTTACCTGTCAATACGTACTCCTCAATCAAGATAAGAGGTTTATTATATATAATATAATGTGTATATATGTATATATGTGTAAATATGTATATATATGAATATGCCTGGTCAGGTTATGCCTCTTTTGTTTTTAATATCAACACCTGATATATATATATACAATATGGCCAAATATCTCGGAGTAAGCTAAATAAACGTTTAGTTTATTTTTACTCCACTAGATGGCGCTCTGCCTAGATTGCGCCACTTATTGTAATAAGTATCAACTAATCGTTGATTTTTTTATTATTATTCCATAATTAGCCAAATACACATTTCTTGTTTTAATCAAGAAAGGTTAACCATGTACGCGTTTCGGGCTGTTGGCTCTTATCAGTCTGGCGCAAGCTGTATCTCAACGACCAATATATATATATATTTGACCAAAATATATATAAGAGAATATATATTCCTGTAATGTTTTTATCATCATTCACTGTTGAAGCTATCGCATAATCCTTTCATAATTTTTGTATTTCTCACCTAAATATGCGCAATATTGACAATGATTGTACGTTCTTAAACCCAGCTGATCTTATGCAGGGGTTTGGTGGAAGAAATGTACATATCATCAATATTCGATAACCATGATTCAGGATCGAATCCCGAATTAAACATTTTTTCTACTTCAATGGCCCTATATTCTTCCACAAGTTTATCCCCCCAATGGGCATTCAAATAATCAAGCGTGGCTATAGCATCTTGGATAGGAGGTGATCCAATATACTTGTGGTTC
This sequence comes from Cordylochernes scorpioides, assembly GCA_030710605.1. Lineage (NCBI taxonomy): Eukaryota > Metazoa > Arthropoda > Arachnida > Pseudoscorpiones > Chernetidae > Cordylochernes > Cordylochernes scorpioides. The sequence goes on along the minus strand of CP092881.1, from coordinate 7,998,229 downwards.
TTCTAAATAGTGAAGGAAAATTCGAATCAGTTTCAGGATGTCAATGAACAAGAACTGCCAGGACAAGTTCCTGCTCCGTTAGGATGGTATTGGACATTTCCAATAACAAAACTATATTGTTTCATACAAAAAAGTCAGTAGAAGATTGTTTTAATTTGAAAAAAGAATCATACGCGTAAAAAATAGTTCAAATTTCTTATAAGAAGTATGGCGTGTTATTGCTTCATGTTTATATTGTTACAAAAAAAGATAATTATTTGCTATTTGCGAAAGAGCAATGTTCGAAACATTTTTATGTTTATCATTATATATGTATTTCTACTGTACCCACTCAAATCTTATGTCCAATGTTTATTAATAAAATCGTTTCCAAGAGGTCAGCTTCAGTACCACTATAAAAGTAAAACAGTCTAATGCAATATTACAGCGGTATGGTAGATTCAACTGACGAAACATCTGGGAAGGTTCACCACTGATAAACTAGGCCTTCCCATTATAGATCATTGCCGTAAGGAAGGTGGAAAATTGTTTTAATTCTTAAAGAATCAAACGCATCCAAAATAGTTTAAATTTCTTTTAACAGATGGAAGGCTAAATTAATTACTAAAATATATATAAGAAAAGATATAACCACATCAACCAATGATTTATTTGACTCCTGATGTTTAAATGACTTGTTATCACTCTCCTCAGGGGTATAAAAATAATATATATATGTCGTGATCGAATGGAAAGGTGCAACCTTTATATATACCATCCCCAAGAATTAGTTCCAGCCAAGTGAGCAGCGCGACGTGCCGTAGTATTCGCCCGCAATGTCTGCCACGTTTACTTTTGTACAGTTTTTAATAGATAGATGAATTTGCATATTTACATTTTATCATACTTATTTTGGCGAAAAGAAATTATACACATCTTGGATATTATCTTGAATATTTTAAATTATTAAATTATACATCCTTTATTTTAAGTTTTCTCTTTGACTTGAGAGTTATAAATGATCCAACATGTGAATGCTGTCTAGATGTTGAAACACCATCTTTTGTTGGCTTGCTTCTGACTAACCAAATTGTACTTGCTTACTTTGACATAATGCCATCTTTCTGTATATACTCAATCTTATGAACACTTTGGCAAGTTTAGAGCAATTTGTACACAGGTTTATAAATCACTACTAATTCATCGTGTAAATAATTAAAGATATATATGTAAATAATTAAATATAGCACAATAGTCTGATGGACTTCGTGCTTCTGTAATAATAAAATAAAATCTAGGATATTATGCAAATTATGATATATATAAATAAATTTATAAACATAACAAACACTCAAGTTGGTGATCTCTTTAATTAAAAACTATGCATTTATCGTTTAAAGAGCTGTTAATGTATTTCCTACCAAGAGGTAATATTTCATATTAATGGACATCAGCATTATGTGTTGAATAGTATATCAGCATAAAAAACGATTATCTTCTATAAAAACTATCGATAAACCGGCCGGTAAAAAAAATCCATTAATCTCATCAGTTTGGCTTAATAATCTTTTTAGTTATCAAAAGAACAACTTCTCAAAATGGCGCCTGTCCAATAAATTGCAGACGATCTCTAATGGAAGTTTGATTTACTAAGAAGGGTTACGAAAAAAAAATCAATAGGTGAGAAAAAAAAATTAGATAAACGTGCTTTCTTCCATTTTTCAAATATACAAATATGTATATTTTCTTCTATTTAAAAATATATATTTTTAAAAAGGAATTAATATCTATTTAGATGATAAAAATGACTATTAGAATATATGTGAATTTTCTATAAAGACAAATTTATTTCTTATGTATATAAAAATATTATTTTATCTGTATTCTCTTTTAATTCATATCTTTCAAAAAAAAGCTTTTTTTACGAAAATGAATATCTATTCATCACGGAATACATTAAGGCGTCTTATTTTTTGTTATGATAGATTATCATTCTTTGACTTTTATAAAATAAATGTATCACAAATAACATTTTCAAAGTTTATGTTGTTACACATTCATATATTACAATTTTATTATTTTACTATTTGAAAAGTATATCTCTATTTTAATGAATATTTTTTATAGAAGCAATTTTTATATTTCTTTATCTTTATTTTGGAAAAAAAATTCGTCTTTTAGTTCTTTTCAAGACAGATCTTTGAAATGATGATATTAAAAATTTTAAATTTCAATTTAAATGTCTCTTTATCATAAAGAATGAATATAATTTTAAAAATTGAAATGACTTTTTAATTTTTGTATATTTTCCCTATAGGTTTTAAAAACTAGGAAAACATAAATAGATTTGACAATATATTTGTATCATGTTATTCTAATAAATATATATTTATTAAGACTTATTTTGAATATATTATCAAAATATTAGGATAAGGTACTTATATTGTTAAGGGCTATATAAATATAATAATTTTGTAATATCAATTATATATAAAGGTATGTCCCATTATAGGCAAATCTAACTCTGTTTGTATATACACTTATGGACAAAATCTAAAGAAGTTGTACTTTTTATCATGTTTATCGGGATTCAGACAATAACTGTGAGAGATATTCGATACATAATGAGTTATCAAAATTCGAAACTATTTTAAAGGCGTAAGATTCTTTTTGAAAATAAACAATTTCCATTGCATTCCATAAATTTTTCCATTGCAGTAAAGGCAGTAGAAATTGTTTATTTTCAAAAAGAATCTTACGCCTTTAAAATAGTTTCGAATTTTGATAACAGATGGCGCGCTAGTGCATCAAATTATAATGAGTTATATTGAAGATATCCGAGATAACCAAGTGTCGACAAAATTGCCTTTATTTCTTTGAATAAAAACAGACTATCAGTGACATCAAATACTTTCCAATTTCATAAGTTTTGTCCATGAGTGAACGTAATAATTATACTATAAACCATTATATAGACAGATCTAACTTTGTTTAAAATATATATCTTACAAATGAAAACACCAAAACGCGAATGTTTCATTTCACAAATAAATCAAACGTCTACTGTCCTTACTGCGATGAAAAAATTATTGGGAGGGCTTGACTCATCAGTGGTGAACCCTCCCAGCGGATTCGCCAATTTAATCTACCAGACCGCTTCTTTAGAGCTCTAATACCTTAGAAATAGTATTTAAACAAACTATGGACATAACCGAGCTTCTGTTCCTATCACCTACTTCATTGTAATTTAACTCACCTATATAACGTTTTCTATTCGCAAAAAAATATAAAAATATGTTAAGATATCATAAAAAAACGATTAAAATGAATTATTGGTCAAATATTAAGTCGTATAACGTTTTCTAGATAACATCAAGGATAAATACTCTATTTGATATATTTTGTAAAATATACACATACATAAGTAAGCATAAATACATAAGTAATATCTCTCATCATCATATTATACTCACTATATCTTCACTATTGGCAATATTGGGTGAGAGTTTGGTTTGTAGTAAGTATTTAATACTTTTACCAGATTTTTGAATAAATATAAAAATTGAATATTATATATACATATTAGCACATGATATATTATTAACAAATTTAGTATTTTTCATTTTAAAATATAAGTTTATATTATTATTCAAAATAACTAAATAGAATAGTATTAGATATATATAAAGCTCAATGTATACAATATAATACAAATATATACTTATAAAATAATTTTCAAGTTAAAAAAAAATAAACCACGTTAATAGACACACAAAAAACACGATATATTTCTAAAGGTAAAACTAAATTTCAACATAAGAAAATCGTTCCAGAAGAATAAAAATAAAAAGCAGAAGATTTCGATTCTACTTTTCGGCTGTTAAAAAAACAAATTAGGGTTAAGAAAAATATTGGAGAAAAATAACCATTGGCCCCACAATGGTGTTATTTTTTCTAGGATTAAGATAATCTATATATAAAAACGTTAGAATTGTATTTTTTTTAATATTGTGGTAATCCTTAATACAAATGCTTAGCTTTTTGTTCGTCTGACTATTAATTTTAATGATTTATAAACATTTTTAGACATTATATAAAAGTTCAATATAACATGATGATATAGTGCTATGATTATATTAATTGAATATGAAAAAAGAATATCTTCAATTTGTTAAAACGATTTAATATAATAAATATATATATTATACTTTTTTATTAATATACAGGGTGATCCAAAAGTCCCGCACAACTTTAAAATTAATAACTCCGCGAATATTTGAGCTAGAGCAATGCGGTAAACACCATTGTGTTCAGGATGCAATGGGATTTTTTATGGCAAATAATGAAAAATTCGAAATTGATTTTAATTACAACTTTATTCGCTAGATGGCGCTCTACCAGAATCAGAGATTCAGCGGCCAAATTGTTTGATAAATTGAAAAATATAACTGAACTACACGTATTTTTCCTTTTTGAATACCAGGAAAGAACCCTAATATTATCAAATGATAAATTAATAAAACACCATTTCGCCAAAAGTTAGAAGAAATGGTTAACGATTTTTAAATACAATCTGAGATATGTAAAATAGGTATATGCAAATTAAAACATGTAGCAAAAAAAAAAAAAACTGATATTTTAGATGCTGGAATCCTCTCAGCTATTTAAATTTCAAAAATAATAATTTTCTAATTTTTTAAATTCAACTCTCTCTCAGTATCGATTAAATTATTTTAATTCATTTGAAAAATATTTATCTATTTCTGATGATTTATTTTACTCTGGAATGCCGTTGTTGTTTTTGTCGTGTCCAATAAAGAGCCTCAGATGTCTCCATGCATCTCTATCACAGCAGCAGCAGCATTGTCCACTATCTTGGGTGTGTAAAGCAGCTGCTCTGGGTCTATGTCAATTTTCTGCAAGGCTGCGGGCATGAGAATATGTGGGTAGGTGTTAGTTCCACACCAGGACAGTTGTTGCATGTTCTATAGGTTCTTGTGCCATCTGGATGTATTGTCATCCTTTATAATGTTTTGTTCTAATCTTTTTATAGTTTTGTAATTTTTCTCTCGGAGTTTATTTCACATTTCGATCTTTTCTTATTTTTTGTTTAATTATCTTGTATTTTGCAAAAGCATTAGCGTCAAATAATGACATTTGTTCTTTCTTTGGCTCAACTTTCTGGCTTCCTTTGCAAATTTAACTGCCATTTCATTACCCCCAATCCCAACATGGGCAGGAATCCATTGTAGAATGATGTTCTTCTCCAATGTTCCAGTTGAGTAAGTAACGAGTGTAATTTCTGTGTGATTTTAGTATTTAACAAAAAGATATCACTTTACTATTTAAGTTCACATTGTTTTTCTTGTTTACAGAGATTTTTCTCATTATAAATTCCATTGCTTTCTGGTTAGGGTCATCAAATTAGCAAACTATACTTGAGACTTCTCTTTAGACCTTGTTGTTTTGGGAATACTATATGCTCGATCTCTGCTTTAGCTCAACTCTTAACCTATTACAGAATTTTATTTATTTATCTTCAGTTTGTGATTTTAGTATTGCCCTTCTGAATTGCTTCTAGAGCGGATCTGGAGTCGCTGTATATTATAATTCCTTCTGCTTGATGCAGGGATGGTTGGTTAAGGCATACACCAAGAGCTTTCCAGATAGCTGTCAGTTCACAAGTGAAGTTTGACGAAATCTTTCTTGCTCCTTCTTTGACTTTGATGTATGTTCCATCTTGCAGTATTATGTTAATTCCAGCCCCTCCATTACTTATGGTAAGGTCTGATGACCCATCTGTATATGCTGTTAAATAATTTATCCGATCGCATGAACCAATTGTGTCAAGTCCTTTCTTTTTAAGTATGTCTTGTTATCTTTTTTTTATTGCGGGGTTCATTCAGGTTAAGATTGATGATTACATTTGATGGCAATGGGGTAGGAAATATTGGTTTTTCTCGAATTTGAAATTCATGATGTTTCATATTTATGCTCTTTCTAATATTGTTGTCGTACTGAAGTGTTGAAGATCTTTTGAGCCTTTCTTTTTGTGTCCAGTTTAAATAGGTTATATTGGATATGTGTTCGGTTTCTTTAGTTTTTAAGCTATTGGTGAATTTTATTGTTTTTAATTGTGTTCTGCTTTCAGCCTTTCAAATAATTTCTACACTCGATCAAAAGCTGAGGTCATATCCAGGAAATAAGGCCGTTGTCTTCTTTGGCGATTTTTCCTAGAAATCTATTATTGATTGACAGAAGTAGAACAGTTTATCAGTTGTACAGTGTCTGGATCTTTAGGCAGTTTGGTAAAAGTTTATTTTATTATTGTTAGTGAGCCAGACTATGAGCCTTGAGTGAATAATTCATTCTGTTATTTTACAAAGTATGCTGGTAAGAGCAATTGGCCGATAGTTCTTGCATTCCTTGGCATCTTTGTTTGGTTTCAGTATTGGCACTATAATTGATATCTTCCAATTCTTTGGTAGTTAACCAGTTTGCCCATTTAACCAAAGATTAGAGCATCTCCAGGTGACATCTTGGATTTAACTTTCCTATTGATGAGTTTAGCTCATTCAGTGTGAAGTCTCTCGAGTAAATATCTTGTTGATGGTAATTTCTTGCTTGTTTTAACTAACCTGTTTATATTATTTTTTAGAGTCCTGCCTTCATTCGTTTAGCTGAGTCTGGAAGTGCTTGAAAGATATTCAGCAATTATTTCAGCCATCTTTTTGTTCATTCTCGCTATTCATATCGGTTTGAGTATTGGAGGATTAGTGTTGGTTTGATTGTTTTATAACACTAATTATATTCCAGTGATGGCTTTCCTTTTTTGGATCCATTTTTTTCGCAGAATTCTGCCCATTTTTCTCTCTTGTTTGAATATCCAAATTTCTTGTTCTATTTTGTGACTAATTTCAATGAATTCCTTTATGATTTCTTCTGTTTATTTGTTTTAAGAAGTTCATTGATATTGTCTCTCTCTGCTATCATTGCCTCGGTGTTGTGGTCCCGCCAGTAAGGTATCCAAGGTCTTTACGTCTACCTCTAGGTATCGATACTTTTGCAGCTTTGGATATGTTCGATGAGAATTTTTCCAATTTTTTGTCAATCGTTCTGTGATTTAATTCTTCGTTGCACAGTTCTTCAAGCTTTTCTGTGAATTTTTCCAGTGTTTTTTTATTCTGTTGGAAATTCTCAATTTTGAATTTTAGGGTTGTTAAAATTGGCCTGTGGTCACTGATTGCACTTTTCAGAATTTTCCATTGTGTTGTGGGTGCGATGCTGTAATTTATCGCTGTGATGTCTATTGCGGATTCTGTGCCTGTGAACTTGGATAGATAGGTGTTATTTTCGTTATTTAACGGTATAAGGTCGAGGTCGGTTAGCATGTCCTCAATCTGCTGACCTTTGTTATCCTGGACAGGTGATCCACAAGTTGGTCTTTCGGCGTTAAAATCACCAAGTATGATTGCGATATCCGAAGACGCTTCACTTAATGTCTCTATCAGGCCTGTATTGATGCTAGTATTATCGTGGTGATAAACATTTATGATTGGAATTGTTTTATCTGTAAGATAGATTTCTATTGCCTGAGCTTGTCGTGCTTTCTCTAGGCTTACTCTGATTATAGGCGATTTCCTTAAATTTGATTTCTGGTGTTTTTATCAAAACGGCAAGTCCTCCTCCGAATATTCACGGTCTGTCCTTTCGTAGTGTTGTATAACCTTTGATATTGAATCTCAGATTCTGATTCAATTTTGTCTCCTGAGGACAAGTAATATGTACATTGTTGTCACGGAAAAGACAAGTCAGCTCTTTATTTTCCTCTGGGTACCATTTATATTGAGTTGTAGTAGATTGAATTGTGTCATCGTAGTAGATTTCTCATCATGAGCTCGAGCTACAGCTCCTGACGCGTCGGTTACCCCGGACGCGGTAGCATTACTGGAGATATCAGTTTTGCTCTTCATTTGAAAATGGGTGCCGTTGCAACGTTAGTCACCTTGGAAACGAACCAGAATTTGGTCAAATATTCCAAGGGTCCAGAGGGGACCGCAAGGAGGTGTGGTCGGACTTCTCCCCTCCCCCCTGGAATGCCTTCACTAGAGGATAAAGCACTTTTGGTGAATTTTTTTAAAATTGTGATTCAGAATCTGCCACTGAAGGTTTACGAGCGTTTCGTTCCTTTAAAGATATTCGAAGCGGTAAAGGACCAATGAGTTGCTACTCTCTAAAGCGATTGATTAAAAGTTTTGAGGAAACTGGATCTCTGAAAGCAAAACCTCGGAGTGGAAGACCATCGACATGCAAGTCAGTGGCTGTTACGGTTTTGCAGAATGCTGAAGCTATTGAAACGTTATCCACGTATGGAAAAGTAATGGAACTAATTCGTATGGAACAGTTTGGAGAGAACACACATTTAGAATTTTTCTATAAAAATACCCTAACAAAATTCAAACTTTTTCACGAGTTGAAAGTCAGCGATTTTGAGAAGCGTCAAGAATTCGCTGCATGGGTTTTCCGGCAAATTGATATTGATGAGAACTGGCTGTCAAATGTTCTAAGAACAGATGATGCTCACCTTCATCTAAAGGGAGAATTTAACATTCAAAACTGCCTCATTTTGGCAACAGAAAACCCTAGGATTTTTACAGAAATACCACTTCATCAGCCCAGAGTTACAGTTTTGTGTGGGTTCACTTCTTCTTTTATTATTGGGCCATTTTTCTTTGAAAAAATCAATGGAAGAACTTTTAAACCGTTTTTGTAACTGGTGAACGTTATGTTCAACTTTTGAGAGAAAAGGTTATTCCCATATTGCAGGACAGACAAACACTAAGCCAAATAACATTCATGCAAGATGGAGGACCTCCTCATATCTCCCGCGGTGCCAAACAATTGCTGAAGGATACTTTCGGTGAAATTCGTTGATAAATCGCCACTTTATATACCAGTGGCCTCCAATATCACCAGACTTGACGCCTTACAATTTCGGCTATGGGGGTACATTAAGTCGCGTTTTTATCAATTCCGGCCTACCACATTGGCCATGTTGAAGGCTTCTATCAGATGGCAAATTTTATAAATTTCAAATATTTAATTGTGACCATTCTGTCATCTATCGTCTGCAGGCGGTGTTTGAGAATGAAGGGCGCAACTTGAGCAAGGATTGTGACCTAATACAAGAGAGAAGGCAGTTACCTCATGTGTTATGTTTTGCAGCTCTTTGTTTTGGGTTATGGGAATAATAAATGCTGACTCTTTGGGTAGCTTTTAAACATGCAATATATATATATAAATCAACTTAATCTATATAAATACCTTTAATCTTCTTAGAAGTGCTTCAGTTTACCGATCAAAATAAACTTCTTGCTTAATCTTCAGATTAAATTCTTTCGCTTTTGAGCTTTATATCAAATAACCATGCTCTGCTACCAATTGTTGACTTTGCTTAAAGTTATTAATGAAACTGATTCCAATAATTATATATATTAATTAAACATTATATTTATTGATTTACAATAGAGAGAACAAAATATAAAAGGGAAACTAATATTGAACAAAGGAACTTTATTTCTGTTTCGGTTAGCGCCTATTTACCTGTGAGCTCACACACACTCTTTGGAACAATTAATTAATATATATACAACAAGTTTCAATGCTTCATTTAGAAGGATGAAGGCCTCTCTGTTGCCGGTGGTCCAGGTGTAGCCAACACTCGCCACTTGACTCTTTTTTTTTCTGTGAACAGTAATTTTTCTGTTTGTCATTTGCCCACATCTTATATTATGTCGTGCAGGCCAAAGTGTTATAACTTCCCGAATAACACTGGTATACACAATTTTACCCCTTATGTTTAGTTTATCGCTTTTCGCTCATTAGAAGAAATAGCATAAGGAATATTCTCTCTATCCCCCCCCCCCCCCCCCCCCCCCAACTTTAGAAATTTTGCGCAAAAAATAACACAAAATGATTTTACCACCACGTTTTTCAACGCAAAAGGTCGATTTAAAAATGCTTTTTTTAGGGGATACATTTTCAAAATTATGTACAGTATAATGAACAATGATAACATTTAACAAGCCCATAGGATATTTGGAATAAGGTACGACAAATATATTTTGTCACTCCCCTCTATATTTCATTTGTTGGATCATGACAAATATCCAGTTAAATAGTCAAGTGTCGCCAATTAGTCAAGAAACTACACATTCCTTATAGGAAGAAATCCTATTATTAGTGCCATCATAATTTTTGGTACTATATTAGCATTACAAAAATCGTGTATTGATATCAGTAGTTATTTTCAAACATTCAATCTATTTCACAAAACTCCATCTAAAATATAAATATTTTTTTGCTACATGTTTTAATTTGCATATACCTATTTTACATATCTCAGATTGTATTTAAAAATCGTCAACCAATTCTTCTAACTTTTGGCGAAATGGTGTTTTATTAATTTATCATTTGATATTATTAGGGTTCTTTCCTGGTATTCAAAAAGGAAAAATACGTGTCGTTCAGTTATATTTTTCAATTTATCAAACAATTTGGCCGCTGAATCTCTGATTCTGGTAGAGCGCCATCTAGCGAATAAAGTTGTAACTAAAATCGATTTCGAATTTTTCATTATTTTCCATAAAAAATCCCATTGCATCCTGAACACAATGGTGTTTACCGCATTGCTATAGCGCAAATATTAGGGGAGTTATTAATTTTTAAAGTTGTGCGGGACTTTTGGATCACCCTGTATATATATATTTACTTTGAAGATTGAGCAATCCATAATTAAAATAATATTTAAAAAAGATGCATATATTGGATTAATAATTATTTTATTGTTCCAATATTTCGAGGGGTAACTCGCCTCTCTTTATCGAGGATGTTTGTGTTTTTTTACTGAAACATGCGCGCACGCGTACACAATTCTTTCATTGGCCTTGTAGAACGTGGGTGGTGTACGCGTGCGCGCATGTTCTAGTGAAAAACAACAAACATCCTCGATAAAGATAAGCGAGTTGCCCTTCGAAATATTGGAACAATAAAATAATTATAAATCCAATATATGCATCTTTGTTGAATGCATATTTATATATATATATATTGAAAATAAAATAATTATAAGTATTTTTGAGTAATCTTTTCATATATCTTGATAAATATTTCTGAATATATACAAATTATATGTTTTACAAGGAAAATAAAATCTCTTATAAATGGCAATATATATTCATAAATATTAGTATATATAATTCATTGCTATTTATTTTGGTGTATCTAATTATGATACCAATATATAATTAATTTTAATAACTCAATTTTTTAAAATATGAATATGATTAATTTATAATAAAAAATGTATTTCAATATTAAATTTACTAATGCATATATATATTTTCATTATATTTATAGAGTTTATTCAATTTTCATTGAAAAATATATTCAATTTTTTTATTATATTACAAAATTTCAGAAAATATATTTGAAAGAATATGATATAATTATTATGTGTGTCATATAAAAATATTTTAAACTTTTAAAAATGATCTTTTCTATAGATATTTAATTAATCAGGAAATTTTATGAAAGAAAAATAATAGTTTCTCTAAAATAATCATCATTAAAAAGAAATAGATTTTAAAAAAATCTATTTTAAAAAAATAATCAGAGAAAGAAGGAACATTTTTCTACAGTTTTTATCTGTGAAAATTAAATTTACAGCCCGGTCCCCCTGCGAATCTGATTGTAGGCAAAAATATGGAGAAATATGGCGGAGATGTTAGGACGGAAGAAGAAAAATTCTGAAACTTTTTTTTTTTCAAATAAATTACCAGATAAAATCTTCCCATATTTTCTTTTTCAAATATAAAAATTAAAATTTTCTTTTAAAATCAAATAAATTTCTGATAATTCTTTATTTAATATTATCTCTTGGATTACACATTTAGAATATAATAAAGTATTGTAAAAAGTTAAAGAAAATCTCTAAACATAAATATTTTATTAATGTATTGTTGCATCATGATTAATGCGCCTACTTTTAAAATTATTGATAATAATATTTTTCACATATCTCAAATTTAAATTTTATATTTATTTATTTTTATAAAACAAAATATTATTATGAAATATTATGTACTATAAAACATTTGTATTTTGATACGCTAAATACACCACCTGTTTTAAACTTTGATGTGAAAAATAAAGAGATATTCTAGGTGCTACCTAAATATATAGTTGTCTTATTATTGACTTGTAGGATGGTTGAGACATGTTCTGGAAAGACATGTCTGAGGAGAGAATCAAGACTGAAGAATCTGCCAACCGCAGCAGCAGCCTGGTGCAACAATATTGAGAGATATTATATATATAATATATACATATTTATTTCTCCCTGCCTTTATATATTATATATTTGTGATTTTTATAGAATTTTAAACCGTAATTTAAGATGACTTTACAGGTTTAAATTTTCTATGTATAGGCGTATATATATATATACTAGCGGATGTACCCGGCTTCGCCCGAGGTTTTACCCGAGTAAAGGTTTGTCTAACGAACATTTGTTAAAACAATTCTCTATAAACTTATAAAAAAAGATATATTTTGATAATTTGAAACTCGTAAATTTGAATCTCTCGATAAAGTGAACATTTTTCCCCGGTCCCTGTGTGCCGTGTCATCCTGAAATTTTGTCTTTCATAATTTTCTACATTACAAAATCATCGTTTTATCTAGTGAACATATTTTCCCGGTCCCTTGAAAAATACTCAATAGGTTGAATAAAATCATGGTCGTGAATCTCTCGATAAAGTGATTATTTTTTTCCCGGTCCCTGTGTGCCGTGTCATCCTGAATTTTGTCTTTCCTAATTTTCTACATTACAAAATCATCGTTTTATCTACATATTTTCCCGGTCCCTTGAAAAATACTCGATAAGTTGAATAAAATCATGGTCGTTTATGGAAGATGGACGTAGTTCCCGGAGGTTACCCGCCCCCCGCTTGCGAGTTAAAGCTACAAATCTGCAAATAACTCTAAGGATATTTAAGATATTCAAGAAATTATTTTTCGTAAACCTTTCCGGGGATATGCCTAATAATAACCCAAATTTTCACGGCGATTGGATGTATGGTTTTTGAATCCATAGAGGACACACACACAGACACACAGACACACAGACATTCAATTTTATATAGATAGATTATGGAAAAAGATTTTCTGCTGTTGATTTTGGAATTGTTGAGGTTTTGCTTTGGTATAAGTCGTTTGTTTGATCCATTATGATACTGTTTTGCAGTCGTGGGAATAATAAAAATAGATCAGAAATAGCTGTAATTAAGCTTAAGGAACATAAATACATAATTTAATAAAGTACTACCTGTTTTAAGTCGAGTAGAATAAATAAAACAAAAACTTATTTACATAATTACAAAAGGTTTGAGCCGGCCAACGGGAAACAACAACAATGAGTTTTATATAGGTAAGGTCGCGACCTCTGGCGGTCAATTTAGATAATATTTATCTATGAAATATAATTTAAAAATAAAATATAATTTTATATAATATATATATTCTGACTTGAGGAAAAAAATCAACATGGGGAAATTTTCTTATAAATTTAATTGATTGACTCGATATCTGAGGTCTTTAATCCTATATACAGGAGTAAAGTTCTTGGAATAACACTTCGGCCAGTAGAAGTTCTAATAAATTCAATAAAAAAACATCCAGGGTTAAGTTTCTAGTACCATTTCTCTAGTTTTCAGGCTAACATGCCCCTCAACAGGAGCAACTAAGAGAATAACTTCTAGTTAACTATACATGTTTCTATAACTACAGGCGTATTTAGTTAGCTAGAATTCATACTCCTTCTGTTAAAGGGCATGTTAGGCCGAAATCTAGAGAAAAATGTATACAAAGCAATAACGTACCCAACTATATGTAACGAAGGAAGACATTAAGACGCGAATGTTTCTTTTCACAAATAAATCAAACTTCTACTGTCCTTACTGCAATAAAAAATATTGGGAAGGCATCGCAGTAAGGACAGTAGAAGTTTGATTTATTTGTGTAAATAGACATTCGCGTCTTAATGTTTTCATTCATAGAGAAAAATATACAAGAAAGTAAATCCTGGATGCTTTATATTGATTTTATTAAATTATAAGTATGGGGAAGAATAGTTTTTATTAACAAAAATTTTTATTAAATGTCTTCTTTAAAAACACACAACCGGCAACATCAAAGACCTATTACTTCCTTAAGTTTTATTCATGAGTGTAATTAAAAACGAATGCAAATATTCAAATAGATTGGATAGATAACAACCAAATTAATTTATTTATTAAATTTGACATCACTAATGAATTTATATTTATTTATTTCTCTTAATATGCAATTGAGTTATGTTTACACACACTGAGATCTCCCTCTCAAATATGCAAATTGAATCAGAGTAAAATGACTCCTATTTATTATTAATAAAATAAATTAAAAAATAAAATATAGATAAAATATCTATTCGCGCTATTTATAACTAATATGAAAATTAATTTATATATAATTATATTTTCAATTTACTATATTATTATCGTGATGATATTATGGCAAATATATTAAAACTGGAACATTAACTTGTCACATATGCAACAGGGAAATTTAAGAAATAATAAGCCCAAAAATGTGTCGACGAGATAAAGTCCAACTCTACTCACGCTGCTAAAATGTATAGTTACTGAATAAGAAGTCCAAGAGTCTGATAGCTCAAAGATAAATATCTATATTAATAAAATGCAAATTTCATAAGAGGACATCACTAAAAACTTTCGTTACAATGCATCAATTTCGACCAAATTTTCAACATTTATGTAAAACGAGATGGAGCAGGTTTTGCTTAACGTCAAAATATTTTTCCCTAACATTAACATGCGTAACTTCGCTGTTATCGATTAAATACAAAAAAATCAACAGAGTTAATTTTATTTATATATAAATACAAAATTAAATTTCAACAGAGTTAATATTTTTACATACTAGCTAATAATCTCAATCTAAAAATATAATATAAAAAGCCAACAATGAAGAGTGAATGTAAGATAAAAAGCCAACAATGAATAGTAAATGTAATATAAAAAGCCAACAATGAAGAATGAATGTAAGATAAAAAGCCAACAAAGAAGAGTAAATCTACTTATATAATTGCCTTATTCTGTCTGTGTGAAGTTCACAGAAAGATTTTGGTCAGAATATAATATAAAAGCCAACAATGAAGAGTAAATATGATATAAAAAGCCAACAATGAAGAATGAATGTAAGATAAAAAGCCAACAATAAAGAGTAAATGTAATATAAAAAGCCAACAATGAAGAATAAATTTAAGATAAAAAGCCAACAATGAAGAGTAAATATAATATAAAAAGCCAACAATGAAGAATAAAGGCAATGTGACACGGGAAAAAATGTTCACTAGATAAAACTATGATTTTCTAATGTAGAAAATTAGGAAAGACAAAATTCAGGATGACACGGCACACAGGGACCGGGAAAAAATGTTCACTTTATCGAGAGATTCAAATTTACGAGTTTCAAATTATCAAAATATATCTTTTTTTTTTAAATAAGTTTTTAGAGAATTGTTTTAACAAATGTTCGCTAGACAAACCTTTACTCGGGTAAAACCCCGGGCGAAGCCGAGTACGTTTTATAAGTTTATAGAGAATTGTTTTAACAAATGTTCGTTAGACAAACATTCACTCGGGTAAAACCCGGGCGAAGCCGGGCACATCCGCTAGTATTATTATAAAGTCTAATATATATGTGTGATACTTAAACACAATTCTGAAATTTATTTTTTATTACACTCATGGACAAAACATAAGGAAGTTGTACCATTTTTAGTATGTATATTCGGGATTCAGTCAATAACTATGAAAGATATTACAGTGACCTTTATTGAAGACACACGAGATAACCAAGTATAAACAAATTGCCTCTGTGTCCTTCAAAAAAAAAAAAGATGAATGGTGTTATCAAAGACTTTCCACTTCCCTAAGTTTTGTCCATGAGTTTAAGATAAAATGAAAGAAACTATTGAGCTGGAGGAGGATTTGACCATATGTCTCTGCAAAGCTAGGCAGTTGAAGAGGAGATGATCCATTGTCTGCCTTTCTTCCTATCCGTGTGGTAAAGTATAATCAGGTTGTGATGGAGCTCCAACGTACAACATGCGCTATACTGAGATGGACTAACAGTCCGAAACGGGTACATGGTTGATTTTTTCTTAACATTTCAAAAATAGAGTGTATGCCAACTCTGGAAAATAATCATCAGATAGTTAACACATTTTTCGTTCAATAAAGCCATTAGCAACATTCAGTTGAATGAAAAAGGGAGGTGCTCTTTTATTATATCATATTTTATTTTTTTAATGGAGATTTTAAAATAATTAAACCTAGAAACATAAATGTGAACAATCAATCCGGTCACACTGTATTCAAATTTGAATAAGACGAACAGAAAAAAAAACGTCAATTAAATTGAATACATTTTTGAAAATTTAAAAAAATAACTATTATAAAACAAATTTATTAAGTAGTAATATAAAATAGTGTTTAAAAAATCAAAGCTTGAAGTTTTCAATGTGAGAATGGCTAAGATATCAATCCGGTCACACTGTATTCACTGAATGCCACAGAGTGAAACTTCAATGAAATTAACCGGATAATTCGGATGTGGAATATTTAATTGGTGTCACTGCCCGTCCATTGGCTGCCCATAATTACTAATTACTCCGCAGATCTTGTCACCCTGCTGTGAAAATCAATATGGTTCCGCTCTGCCAGTTATCATCATTCCAATTTTGCGGAGCCGTTTCTTCTCCCTAATTAAAAATTATGTTTTAGAAACCCGCGGTGCCCCCACACTAATTACCAACTTAAATAACTTTAAATAATAGAGGCATCATTAACAACGTACAGAGTTTTATTCACCGTGTAATTTATATTAATCACCTTAATTGTGACATCTAGGAATAAAACTACACTCATATACAAAACTTATAGAAGAGAAAAGTCTTTGATGTCGCCGGTCGTCTGTTTTTTTTAAGAAATGAGAGAGGCAATTTTGTTCAAACTTGGTTATCTTGTGTGTCTAAATAAAGGTCACTATGTATCAAATATGTTTCAGAGTTATTGTCTGAATCCCGATATACCAGGTCTATTAGTATGAAACGCGAAAATTTTCAGTGAATTCAAAAGTTCACCAATTCCATACAACAAAAGATTTTTTATTCAAAGTAATTGCCCTGATTAGCTATACACTCGGACAACTTTTCAGGCAATTTTCGAATTCCTTGTCTGAAAAATTCTATTCCTTTTGAGTCGAACCATTCAACAAGCCATTTTCGGAATATGTCTGAGTTCGAAAATTCCTGGTTTTTTAGGGCGTGTCTTAAAGGTACATGCTAAAAGGTACAACTTCCTTAGGCTTTGTGTCCATGAGTGTATTATATATAAAATTAACGAAAATGTCATCACATAAAAACTACTTCACATAAACAGTTTAACTATTTTACTGCTGGAACTGAGGGTGTTAGCCAATGTTGTTATGATAGGAGTTGACTTGCAATATGTCCTTCACATTCTTTAACACACTCTTTATTTAATAAATAAACAATTTTATAACAAATAATGTGATAATCATTGTCAATCATAATTAAACAATTACCTTATTTTAAACGATAAGAACTCTTAAAATTTGGTTAAAGGAATAAGCATAAAAAGACTAAGAGGAGCTTCTTTCAAAATTTTATTCTGCAAGCTTTCGGACTAGACGTCCTTCTACAGGCAAAGGATAGTTGTAAAAACTATCCTTTGCCTGTAGAAGGACGTTTAGTCCGAAAGCTTGCAGAATAAAATTTTGAAAGAAGCTCCTCTTAGTCTTTTTATGCTTATTCAATTACCTTATTTCCCATCATACCATAAAATACAGCTAAAATGTAATGCAATTTGAACCAGAACAATAACTGATTAGTCTTAGATTACGCATTAACTCGTGATAAAAATTTGAATAAAGACAACAAAAATCACACGTTAACGCGTGAGTAACACCTGAGTGGAATCTCAGTATCATGATCGACAGTGGAATTGTTCACTGTGTATTAGTTAACCTGAATACTATATTTTAGTATATAAATATTATATAATCTAAAAATTCAAATATTTCCATATTTTAAAATATATATATTTCATTTTAATTCATTGATAATTCAACTTTTGTTATAATCGTTTTCAGAATGACTTTCAGTTTTGTTGTAAAAATATGCGTAGTTGACATATCTATCTTTTTGAATCACTAATATAGGATTAACTTTATAAATTCTATATAATTTGAAAATAACTAATGTGTAATATTTCCTCAAGTAATTGAAAATAAAAGCTGCTTAATGATAAATAATTATCATTTTTTTTATCACGACTGTACCTTCAACCCTTTATCTTATCGATCCTTTGTCTTATCAACCCTTTATCTAACAACAAACAAATTATTCATAACATATATATTCGATATATTTGCATATAATTTGAGATATCATACATACTGAATTTATTAATTAGTTTTTTAATTACCTCAAACTAGGAAATCATTAATGCTTGTCTCGAAATCAGACGACAAAAAGTTGGACGCCTCCAACTTAGATGATTGGAACGCGAACAAAAATTTTTTTACTTGAGATGGCTAACAAAATTCGGAGCAGAAGAATATTCCTTGGGGGACGTGAGTTCGGCTGCTGCCTTTAAAATCTCGTCTGCGAACGTGTTTGGAATTCTCGCGAGCCTATTGGCTGTTTGAGTTTGATCTTTTGGCCTTCATGTAACATCGTTATATATTTCCGCCATTTTGAAATATGTTTCATGAATATATTTTCTATATATCCTTCTACTTTATGGATATAATAAATTTTCCTTTACAAATTTACATTATATTTTTTAAAAGACCCTCTTTTAAATATATATATTTTTATTTCCTCTAAATATTTGGTCAAATATATATTTATTTTCTCTCTCTCTTATAAATTACAATAATATGTAAAAGTTAAAAAAAAACGAAATAATTATAATCAATTTCAAAACGTTTTTTTTTTTTTTTTATAATTCAAAGTTTGGTTTAAAAATGTGTTTTTTTTTAATGTCATTTTTAGTGGGGTCTTATACTTAAATAAGATGGTACCAACATGTTTGTATTAATCAAACAAAATTAAGGGTCGAATTATACCTTCACTAGTGTTTACACTCTGTTCTTTTTGAAACGTGTAATAGCTTTCTTAAACATTAAACTGGTGAAACCGCTTGGAGGGTTCACCACTGATAAGCCAGGCTCTCCCATTAATTATTCCATTGCAGTAGGGCAGTAGAAATTGTTTAATATCAAAAAGAATCTTACGCGTCTAAAATAGTTTCGAATTTTCATTAACTTTCTATCAAAATTAAGGGTCGAATTATACCTTCATTAGTGCTTACACTCTGCCCTTTAAAAAATATGCAATAGCTTTCTTAAACATTAAACTGGTTAAACCGCTGGGAAGGTTCACCACTGATAAGCCAGGCTCTCCCATTAATTATTCCATTGCAGTAAGGGCAGTAGAAATTGTTTAATTTCAAAAAGAATCTTAGGCGTCTAAAATAGTTTCGAATTTTCATTAACTTTCTATCAAAATTAGTTTACATTTCCCATAACATATAGAGCGCTAATACATTATAGGTTTTGTTTAGTTTATAGAAACTCTCAATAAGATATTGTTTTTATTGTAATTTTCTATAAAACCTTCGGTGAACGTAAGGTATAAACCTTCGATTTCTGACAGTCATGACACGGGATCGAATCTCACATTGGACACTTTTTTTTATCGAAAAGATAGCGGTTGCCTGGCCGGCATTCATATTTATATAAAAAATAGACACTTCGGCCAGTTGGAGTTTTTTATTTTCTCAACGTTTCAACAAAAATCTTTTGTCTTCGTCAGGAGAAGTAAATAAAAATAAACATTTGGCAAATTTTTAACACCTTGCCAAATGTTTATTTTTATTTACTTCTCCTGACGAAGACAAAAGATTTTTGTTGAAACGTTGAGAAAATAAAAAACTCCAACTGGCCGAAGTGTCTACTTTTTATATAAATACTTTTTTTTATATAAAAAAAAAAATTGCTCCAATGGCTCCCGCTTCTTGTAAAACTCCAACCTCACCAATGAATGCAAGTAACCAAACGGTGCTCTTGTATATTTGTAAATGCAAAAGCCAAACTGCTTCACACATGTGTAGACATATGTTGTACTTACAGTAAAAGCAGTCGCTAAATACTACCCACCATGATTATCATTATATACTACGAGTGAACGAGGACTAATTATAAAATTAAAATTTTAACAGATTAACCTAATAGAGGATAAAGTTTAGGTTAGGTTCAAGTTAGCGTTATTTAACCAGGGAGCTTGTGCCGAGACCTCTCAAAATTGATTGTGGTTTCTATTTTGGTTTTAATATTCAAAAATAGGTAACATTTCTGATGTATGAATATCTTTGTTTGAAGAACAGTTAAACCTCTCTATTTTATTGAAATATTTATATTCCATTATATAAAAAAAAATATTGAACAAACTCGCGAGTGTATATATTTTTCAATATAAAATTTAAAAAAACAATTCCATATATATTGAAATGTATAATATATATATATATATATATATATATATATATATGTTTGAAAATAGAGCAATCCATTTATTATATTATTTAAAAATGCCTATTTTGGATCAAAAGGTTTTATTTCCGATATTTCGTGTGGCAACTCGCCAAACTTTTATAGCAGTTGTACATACGCGTGAATTGATACGCGAGCTTATTCAAAACAATCTTGTTCCCCGAAGAAGTTTTGGCGAGTTGCCACACGAAATATCGGAAATAAAACCTTTTGATCCAAAATAGGCATTTTTAAATAATATATATATATATATATATATTATTTCAAATTTTCAATTATCATTCAAAATAATATTATGACAAAAATAAATTATTTTGGTAAAAATTCTATATACTCGCAATATTATATCAAATTAATTTAAAAAAATTATTTCGTCTGCTAGAAAAAGGCTTAGAGGTGTTTAGATGCAAAGCTGAATAAATATTATTTACATATTCTCTCTTTTAAAAATATCGTTTGCGATTTAATACATGTTTGCGTTCAAGTTTTTACTTGAGATTCTCCTTTAGAGATATTTAATCCAGAAAAAGAAATATTATTAACTTAGTTCTTCATTTAATATCTTCTGGAGAGAATAAAAAGGAAATAGACGAAGTTATTTCCGATCTTTTGGTAACTCGAACCTTTCTTTTGATATTATATATCAAAGTTATTTCTCATATTTTTTTGGAAAGCGCAAAATAAAAATTTCAAGCAGTCAAATAAAAATATATAGAATGTTTTCACATTTCTATTATAAAAACAAATAAATATAAATAAAATTTATTATAATGTTTTGAAATTCATATTTTGATCAATACATTTAACTTGTTTATGTAAATAAAAAAATCAATGTTTACTTAAATGTTGATTAAGAATGTAGAATGTGTTATGTATGTTGACATTACAATTTTACTTTTAAATAATAAATCTGCAAAAAAAAAAATATTAAAAATAGTCAAAATTTAGATAGCTTGTGTATATATTAGTTAATTTAAATATTACTTTATGAACTGGCAGGCTTTCGAGCCGCGGTTTTACATTTATGTGAGAATGTGTTAAATGTGAGATTACAAGGCAGGTTATATATTCAACACATTGCATATTTACAATTTTAGATACCCCATATATATATATAGTCATTTCCTTTTAGAGAGAAAAATATAAATAAATTTAATCTCAATTATTAAAATCGTGCAATTGGAAAATATACAAGGACAAAACTAATGGAACCTTTTAGTATGAATATAGGAATTCAGACAATAACTCTGAAATATATTCGATACACAGTAACCTTT
Organism: Cordylochernes scorpioides; assembly: GCA_030710605.1. Lineage (NCBI taxonomy): Eukaryota > Metazoa > Arthropoda > Arachnida > Pseudoscorpiones > Chernetidae > Cordylochernes > Cordylochernes scorpioides. Next base: position 7,976,207 of record CP092881.1, on the reverse strand, counting down.
ATTGAAGACACACGACATAATCAAGTATGAACAAAATTGCTTCTGTCTCCTTAAAAAAAAACGGACGACCAGCGACATCAAAGAATTTCCATCTTCTTGAGTGTTTATAATTTGTTTGTTTTTTTTTATATTGAATAACAACCGATATAATATTCGGTCTTTATAGTTCACACATCCTTATTTCATCCAATAATATTTGAACCAGAATGAAGACTATATAGAGAGAAATATTTAATGGGGTATGTGTTACTCTTTTCCATCAAACCTAACTGGATCAATCAATAACTATTTCCACATGTAAACAGTGACCTTATAGTTCAACGTATAAGCTTATTATGTTCCATCACATGTTTGAAATTGCAGAAAATTATTTTATAATTACTTAACTACTCTGTAAAAGGTTTCTAAATTAATCAAGTTAGTAAGCTTTCGAGTGCCACAGGCATTTCTTCCAAACATCTACATTAAATATAAATGTACAATGTGTAAATATATATACATTTAAATGCATATGCTTGGAAGAAATATTTCTGTAGAAGAGAATTCTTAAACTCGAAAGTTTCCTAATTTGAATAAATTAGAAAATAAACCTTTTGCGGAGTAGTTAATTAAGTAAAGGCTTATGCAAATTAGTTCAATAAATTTGCATAGTTTGGAGTCGAAAATGATGACGATGATATATTACTGATTTCTCTAGCATTATTATTACGGTTAATAATAATAAAAAAAATAATAATACAGCAAAATCTTTCTTTAAGATATTTCGTCTTAAACAGACTTGGAGTCTAGGAAATATTATGGTAGAAGGTATGCATATATGTAAATAGGTAACCACAGCCATCTTGTTGGATATGCAATAACAACTACTCTTGTCTTCTAATCAACCTTTCTTACTACAAATAATAATATAATCCTAATAATTACCCTTTGTTTTAAACCAAATATTAATTTGCGCAGAACCTGGTTAAGCATTTTCATATTCGGCTGCTAGAATTATATAAATAAATTCTACCCACATCACCTATAACGTTGAAATTGTTATTTAAATCTTCAAAATAGATAAAATAATAAGCCATTTGCTGTGAGTTCTACCTTATAAAAAAACTTCTTTTTTTTTTTTTGCTTATCCCTAGTACACGTGGTATAGGCAATGATAATCATGGTGGGTAGAGGTTAACGACTGCTTTTGTTGTAAGTGCACCACATGTTTATATATATGGAAAGCAGTTCGACTTTGCACTTACAAATGTATCAGAGCCACGTTTGGTTACTTGCACTCGCTGGTGAGGTTGGACTTTTGCAAGAGTTGGGGGCCATTGAAGCATTTTCTTTAATCAGAAAAAAGTGCCCATTGCGGGAATCGAACCCGGGTCGTATCGGTCGAAAACCAACGGTTTAGAACACTCGTTCACCGACCCTCCATAAAAAAAACTAAATTCTAACACCAGTGTATAATAATCTTATATAAAAAACATATATAAAACATATATATGAGTATGCAAATAAATATATTGTCAAGTCAGGTCCAAGTATAATTACTTCAACAACGCCGCGAGAATATTCCACCACACCCAGTTGATCGTCTGTCATGAAAGGGCTATTTCTATACCAAACGATCATAGCTTTAGTCACGTTACCAACTTTTATCGTCTGCCCACTCTAAACGATCGTTTGCAATATAATGCGGCAGCCAAAATATTCTCTTTATTTCTTTATTTTGTCTAAACTCTTTTATATATATTTTTATATATTTAAAGTGTTATATAATAGTATTTTTTATTTAGTTTTTTTTTTGTTTATTTTTTTATGTGGTACAGGCCATTTTAATGTGGTGGATAGTTAGCTTTTACTTTTAATGCAAATATGCAAAATGTCTAAAAGTTTAGAAAGATGTTTTCGACTTTTTGTACTTTAAGTGTGTCAGAGTTCTATTTGTTTACCTTCATTCCTTTGTGGAGTTGGACCTTTACATGAATAAACGACTCTATGGAGGTAATCTTTCTTTTAAATAAAAGTGGTGAATGATGGAATCGAGCCAAGGTCGTGGCGGTCGAAATATCGACAGCTTATACCACTACTACTACATTGCATACTACACATAGGATATGTAAATTATATTCATGGGCAAAACTTAAGTAAGTTTTATCTTTTAGCATGTATATCGGGATTCAGACAATAACTCGTGAAAGATATTATAGTGATCTTTATTGAAGACACACGAGATGACCAAGTTTGAATCAAATTGCTTCTGTCTCCTTAAAAAATAAAAAAATAAAAAAACAGACGACCGGCGACATCAAAGACTTTCCACTTCTTTAAGTTTTGTCCACCTGATATTTAAAATTTAGGAAATTAAAAGATTCATCAGTTTGCTAATATTTATGAACAAGCCTTAAGTTTAACGTAAGTATATTAATATATAAATATGTGTATTTAAATTTTTATCAAACTCTTTATTTTTTTGCTTATCCCTAGTACACGTGGTACAGGCCATGATAATCATGGTGGGTAGAAGTTAGCGACTGCTTTTACTGTAAGTGTACCACATGTGTACACATGTGAAAAGCAGTTCGACTTTGCACTTAAAAATGTGCAAACAAAACCTTTAATTATGGAATTCTCTATGAGAAGAATGAAGAGTTATAAAACCTATTTAGAATGAGTTCTATGTTATTTGTTTAAAAAAACGTAGAGAGTGTGTGAATGATCGTAAAAAAAAAAAAAGTTCGAAATATTTCAAGAAAGAAAAGCTTCGTGATTACGTTAACGGAAGGAATTTCAGTTAAAGAATATGAAAACAATCTGACGATAAAAAAAAAAACATATCACACGAGAGATAAAAAAAGAATCAATTGGCCTGGTAGTGACCGATGGGTCATGCAAACCAGCCATTAAACAGGATTCGTCTGTTACACTCTCAATGTATCGTCTGCTCTTGTGGACGAAACCATTCTTTCCTTCGGTTTGCCACGCGCTGGGAACTTGATCTTGATTTAATCGTATGTTATTCTGTAGATAAATATTGATTTGTGAGCAATAGTTATCCAGAAATTATATTTGTGAAAGAGGAAAAATAAAAATCAGGTAAATTTATTTTTTAATTTTGAATTTGTAAACTTTCGAGCAAAAATATTTATTTATTTATTTAACAGTTGGGAGAGACACGCCATATCCACAATTAGGATAATTACGTGTATATCTGAAATTATATACAATTAACACAATTGAACATTGGAAGCATGAAAATTAAACGTTCGATGTCAAATTTTGCATATAGTATTTAGAAATAATAGCTTGAAATATGTACAGTCAACACTTTCGCCTTAAAATATACATCCTGCAGAATCTATTAAACTTAATGTATTGGTCTTTATTGCAATCAACTTGTTTTGTATTAGTCAGGTAAAGTTGGTTTTCTTCCCTTAGATTAGAAGAGCAAATATACTTCTCTTCAACAGGTTTTATATGTACATTTTCTTAAATATTTAAGAGATTTTATATATTAGCCCGTTGAAAAGAGCAGTATATTTGCTCGAAAGTTTGCAAATTCAAAATTAAAAGAAACCTTTTAACTGATTTTTATTTTTCCTCTTTCAAATATATTAATTTGATTTGTAATTTATGACAATTAATATTAAGACAATGTGTTTCTTCTAACGTATATCTTCAATTTCTATCTCTACAGACCTTTACTACAATGATAAAAGTTATTAAATTAGAGGGCTTGGAATTTATATGTAATTCTACTGACCTAAAAGATTATGTCCATAGTTTGCCTAAATACAAATTTCATCATTCAGTGTAGCATATACATATAAGCAGATTCATCCAATATACATTATTAGAACTCTAAAAGCGGTCTAGTAAATTAAATTGGCGAAACCGCTGAGAGGGTTCGCCACTGATTAGCCAAGTCATCCCAATATTTTTCATCGCAAAAAGGACAGTAGAAAATTTGCTTTATTTAGTACAAAATAAACACTCGTGCTATGTGGTTTTGTTTCCTATGAAAAATAATAATAGGAGAGGTTGGCTCATCAATGGTCAACCCCATTCCAGCGGTTTCTCTCTCTCTCTCTCTCTCTCTTTAACCTTATATAATCTTATATGGACGTTAAAATAAATCAGGTTCAATCTCAAATCTCTCTCTCTCTCTCTCTCTCTCTCACCAGTTTAATCCTTACTCGACCCCAAAACACATTATTTACTGTATTGACTCATCCATTGATGAGCTCTATTCATCCTCAGCAAACACAATAAAATCCCTACAAGCTTGATACCTTAATATGATTGAGTGTTCAGGGATGGGAATCGAACCCACAATGTTCCGCTTACCGGGCAGATGTCATGTTCACTAGGCTACCCTGGACAAAATAAAAGTGTCCAGGGATGGGAATCGAACCCACACTGTTCCGCTTACCGGGCAGATGCCATGTCCACTAGGCTACCCCTAATATGATTGAGTGGTGATAAGAAAAAAGAAGATCCTTACTCGATTCTAACACTGTGTGTATTAGGCTGATTGTCTACAACGAAATATAAATTTATTTTCAGTATAATTATTCTTATACCTATATAATATTACACTGTGTCTTTTATTAAATTCTCACAGATACATTTTCAAACAAACAGAAAAACCCCTCTCAATCCAATCATATTGATAAAAAAAATCTTTCACAAGGGTGAAACAGAATGGAATTTTAAAAGGTTGGATATTTGGAGAGAAATGGTTTTCCACCTTCCAATACAGTTTTTCTATCTCCCCGGGATTTCCTTCCCCCTATATATCGGAATAAAGATAACGCGGATAAATAGAGAGAGAGGTTCTCACACAACTCTAGCTGTATAGTGTTTAGAAATATTAAAATATATCTATGTTAGTTAATTCATAAGACTTTTAATATATACTTTGAATATATATATTTGCATATGGTAACAGTCGATTATTTCTCTATTTGCATATAACTACTAACTCAGGTCATTGAGAAACAACAACTATTTTTTTTTTATTTCAAAATACTTTCATGCTTTTGTGTATATTGTGATATTGTGGCTTAGGTTTTTGTATTCGAATACCTTAGTGTTGAAAAAGTCATTTTTCAAGTTTTTTTAATGTGTGATTGAGCTAAATTGATTTATTTTTAAATTTTTTATACATAAGAGCTAATAAGACCAAATCTGAATAAATAGTTGTGATGATTCAGTAACAGCGTTGTTACCATCTAAACCGTTGGTTTACGACCGCTACGAACCATGGTTCAATTCCCGCATTGATCACTTTTTTATGACTTAAATAAAAATGCTACCCCCGATTCTTGCAAAAGTCCAACCCCACCAGCGAGTGCAAGTAACCAAACTATGGCACATTTTTAAGTGCAAAATCGAACTGCTTTTCAAATGTATAGACATGTGGTGCACTTACAGTAAAAGCAGTCGCCTACTTCTACCCACCATATTTATCATGGACTGTACTACTGTGTACTAGGGATAAAAAAAACTATCATTATCTCTTTCACAAAAGATGGCCACATAATGAAATAAATAATTAACGGAGGTTGTCAAAGAGTGTTCTACATTACTTGTAATAAGAGCTAATATCATTTTACCCAAGTCTTCCTTTCAGGATCTTCCTACCATTGTGACTTATAAACAAATTAGAAGGACTTCTCCGTGAATGCAATTGTAAATTAAGTTAGGCAAACAAACAAACAAACGAAGACGATCTGGAAAGTTCCAATAATGGAATCCTGGCAATTAGACCCTGTTCTTTCAACACATGGCTTGTTGGTAGGGAGGATTGTTCTCAGCATATATATAATACTATTTGTATGGCGTGTAATGAAATATGTGTATTTTGTGCTCTTTCAATTATACAGCTATATATTTGGGAATTTATAATCCTTTGAGCTATAATAATAGGCTATAAAATCGTTCAGGTCTAAGTTTGTTTAAAATAATTTTATTGTCTCTAGTTTTCAGTTTTTTCGCTCTTTACAGGTATATTTTAAAATATAACGCCCCTGTTATTTCTTCATAATTCTCTTATAAAATGTGAAAAATAGTACAAATGTAATATTGTACTGAATTAAAGTGAATAAATAAGGGAAAGGCATCTCCTTAACGTGCAACTAAATTTTCAGATGGCTTGCGCCATGTGTCGGAATAAATATAAACAAATCAACAGAATAGTTTATATTTATTTCGATAGATGGCGCAAGCCATCAGTAACTTTAAGTTGCGCGATAAGGAGATGCCTTTCTCTTATAAAAAAAAAACTTTATTAATAAATTCCAACAAATATAGAAAGATTTCTTCTTCACTCCAGTCAATGATTTCTCGCATAATATGTTTATACATTCTTTATATACCATTAAACTATTAAATGTATTTACATATTTACTAATAAACAATTGCTTAAAGTTAATCTATGATATGCAAATTTCGTAACAATATCATATCTACTGAAATATCCCTAACACATCAAAGTAACCACACAAACCCCAGCCTAGGTAGTAGAACATCGGCTGATGAACCGAGCCAGGGGGAAAGATGCAAAGTCATCAGCACCTCGGTCCAAAAAGAGGATAATTAAGTCCCTAATGAGGGTAGAACAAGGGTTGTTCTAATTACTTTCCAGATTAACTTTAATAGGAAGCCACAGAGAGCAGAACATGGATCCGCACAGTGGCCGCCAAAGAAATCCTAAATGAAATATTACCACAACTTCTTAGGGAGGCGCACGTCTTGGTTAATTGCATAACCAACCATTATTCAATGTAGGGCGGTTTAACAGGAACCTAATTACATATTCTCCTGGAGCTTTATAACCACTATCGGTGGATTAGGGAAAGTATTAGAGCTCACTACACTGGTATTACTTTAACTAACTAATATTTTATAATAGTTAAGTATATCAGTATTATACTATGGATAATTCTGGGTTAATAATAATAATGTGTGGTTATTCAAGCATTCCTTTGACGGCTTAAGTTAATATATTGAGATTTAAAGGGGAACGGTATATACAAGAGCAGAGCCAACAACACTATGTAATTTTCATATTGAAATTCTAACTAAGAGAAATATTTAAAAAGGCCATTTTTATTTGAAATTCGCCCATTGATTTACAATTTAAATACATATGATATCGAAATATATCGGGAAAATGTTCTATACACAATAAGCAAATCCTCTCATTCAATTACATCCATCATTGCAGTACGATCTGTAGAGAAATATTATTTGATAATTTTTATCATAAGAAACACATAGCTTTGAATTGATAAATGACAATTGAATATATAATAATGATGTTTTTTTCTAAAATTGAGTTAGTTTTCGAGTTAAACACCATTTTTATCCATTGAAATCTGAATGTGTCAGATACTCTAAGTAGATAACTTATATTTCATTGTTATTTACCACGTAAAATATTTCGTATACAAAATTTCTAAATGTAAACATCTCGATTTCCATAACTTTATTTTAAGATTAGGAGCTCCTTTTGAGTTTATAATATTACAATAAAATTTCTAAATAATATTTTTTTAAATGCCATCTTTGTGAGAACTATTTATTTGAATGCACCGGAGACTCCCCATAGATCATATTATTATGAAAAAAATCATATAAATCTATAAAGGTCACACCTCCCGTCAAAACTAGACCCCATCTATTGACCGTCGCTGCAAACTAGCGGCTTCATGTCGGTGACAAAGCCACAACACCAGCTTTGGCATAACCCCATGAGAACGACTCTATATATGTTAATATAGAGAAGGAATCTTGAACAGGCCTGTTGAAGGAAGTCATAGTCCGAAAGCTTGCCGATTATAAAGCAAAAATAAAAGAAACTCGTCACCGAAAACTTTTATTCCTTATTCAATATGTTAATATATTTACATGTCAAGGGTTTTTAATATAATTTGATTTATGTAAATAAAACAATCCCCCTAAATCTACATACTCAGATAGAAAAAAATCATATTTCGTATTTATAAAATCCAAAAGACCCTGAAAAAGCACATTAGATAAAAACATATATTTCCAATTTAAAACAATCCTATATTTATTATATATGTATGGATATAATTTCAATAAAAATAAATAATAAAATAAATTTATAAACTTTTTCAGAAACACACAATACACATATATAACTATAAAATAAAGCTATAGATTTTTTTCAGCATAGTCAATAGTCACAGCTATTTATAATATTCGTAGATAAAATATCAACGATTTGAAGAAAATTTATTTATGTATTCAGGAAAAGAATAAAATATACCAAAAGAGAGATATTCAATATGTCACATATATATATTATTTATATATTTGCATAATATATATATATGGGGAATATAGAGAGACTGTATACGCAACGAATTGCAATATTTAAAACGAAAATAAACATAAAGACACCTACAAATAAACACAACATTCTGAAATACATCTTTCAAACACTATCTTGAAACGCTTTAAAACGATTAAATAGAAAATAAATGTTATTATATATATTAGATAAATTTTCTTTAAAAAAATAGTTTTAATTTGAATTTCATTGATATAAAACACATGTTAATAAGATCAAATCTAGAAAATAGTGTATGACGTTAGGGTAACAACGTTGTTATCATCATGTGTGACAAAAGTACTGAATTCTGTATATATAATACAGATGATGGTAACAACGCTGTTACTGAAACATCACACACTATTTATTTATTTGGATTTGGTCTTATTACCTTGTGTTTATAATCTATAATCCAAATTGATACAAAATATTGAATATTAGCCATTTATAGATTAATTGTGTGTTTAGAAACACTATATTCCTTACTCAATCATTATGTGTTGCATACATCTATGTACATAGGTTTCCCTAGGTTTTTCATGGGACAATATATTGAATTAACTCTGAAATTCAATGCATATAGTTTGATCCTTTCTTTATAAATATTTTAACCAAAATTTGAACCAAATATTAAATATATATGTGATATCTTGGGACCTCTGGGACCAGTGTTACCTGATGCTAGACGAACCTCGATGTCAACTCTACCGTGCAGTCGTGGTGGAAGGCGACACAGCTGGGCCAAAGGTGAAATAAACAAACAGAGATTCCACTAAGAAGCGTCTGACGTCAAGAAGGAATGGGACGAGGAGAGAGGGAGATCTTTAGAGCAAGTGTTACCTTGTTGAGAGCCAAGCGTATACTGCCTATTCTAGGTTCTCGATTTAACACCAAGACCTTTCTTCTTTCTAATTGGTTGACCTATTTAGGTGATTCTTTCCCAATTGGCGGGACCATGCCACGTGGCCGCTGGCTATTGGTTGACCTACTTAGGTATGGTCTTCTCTAATTGGCCTTGCGGCTTTCTTTGATGGAAGATACGTCCGGTCTTGTTCCGGAAATATTGGGTGTCTCTCTACTTTTATAGCTTTTGCGGTCACCAGAAACCACCGGTCCTGTCAGGAAATATTGGCTTAAACTTAGCTCGCAGGGTTTCCGGGGTCAGAAGGTTAACTGTGACTTTATTAATAGTCGGGCTCTCTTCTAGGCCTACTTCTTAGGTTTGACTTCTACTCTCACCTAAGCCTGATTAGTTTTAACCTTAATCTTCTCCTGTTAGTCTCCATTCCTTCTATCTGTACAGTTGTTATACTTTATTAGATTCTTACGCGGTACAGATTGATGTTAGTTGAGGCTTTCTATGTGCAGTACATAAGAAGTTATATACAGTCATGGGGTGGAACATGTGGTAGTAGATATCTAGACTATTTACAACAATTCCATGGTCTTAAATCATCACAGATGGCCCCGGATGTGAGAGGGTTCATATGGAGGGATTTAAGAGAGCGGAATAGGAAGACTGTGATTAAGGAAGTAATTTTTTTAGAAATTAATTAAAGTGAGTTGGTATATAACATGGGGTTGATTTCTTTATATCCATAAGAGATAATAAAGCATAAACAACTAATATTAAACATACAAGTAAAAATAAAAATAGGAATAAAAGAATTAATAGAGAACATATAATGATGATAGGTAAAAATATAAATGATTTGATGGGAAAATCATGATCTCTTCGTGATGGGCGTTAGAAAGGGTTGAGGGGTTAGTTATTACTCGGTTGAGGCAATGTCACCTTGACTCAAGTCCCAAACCATTTAATGTGCACGGCGCGGAATACCTAGGCCATGTTTCACATGTAAATTTAAGGACCGAATAAAGTTACAGTACCACAATCGAATAGTAAGATAAGGGTGATTGTTATGGGTTTTAGTAATTAGTCGTTAAGACGTACGCATGCAGGATAAATGAGGGCGAAGATCAGTGACCAGAAATCAAAGTTTTAATTAGAGTCGTCAGGGGCTTAGCGAGAAAAAGAGTAAAATAAAAAAAAGATGTGCCAGCGTGTGGCATGAGAGTGCCCTGGAATGTAAAAAAAAATACAATTTGCACGTATCCAAGCCAGAAGTTGGGATAAGGTAAATCTGGGGGACGATGTGTCAAGATTGTTAATTACGAAATCAAAGTAGGTCAAGTCTAGCCTGCGAAGGAGTTAAAAGTTCCTGCGGAAAAGGGTTAGTATTTATTAAGAAGTAACCTTTAAAGTGGTTGTTTAAGAGGTTATTGAAGATTGCCCTGTTTTTAGGTCATGATTTTTAGTTTGATTATAAAATAATATATAATTGAGATATGAAATTGCGAAATTAAGGCTTTGCATATAGCGTTAAAGGATTTGAAAAATCGAAAATAGAATTGCGAAGTTAAATGCAAAGTAATCTTTAAAAAAAAGTAAAAATAGTGATGATATGATACAAAGATTAACACACTACAGCAGTATATAAGGGGTAATAGAAAGTGAAAATATTAAATGAAAAAAAAAAGCAGTAATATACTCGATAGCATTGACATGGTAGCGGAAGATGAAACAATGTAAATAAAACATCTAATTTATAAAGTGAGAGAAAATATAAAATGATAAATGCAAATTAGTGATATAAACATGAAATATAAACTTGAGATTATTAGATATGAAAGATAAAATATAAAGTTGATTATAGAATAGAGTCATTAAGCCAAAGTAAATAAGTTTTGGTAAAGAAAAATAAAATAAAACGACAATAATCTAAACTGATTGATTGACGTAAATAAAAAAAACAATTATAAGAGCTAGATAATGATTATATAAAGAATATTAAAATGAAAAATTTAAAAAAATGTTCATCGAGAAAGAAGAGCAAGTAAGATTATACATAGAAATTATATCGTGAAAGAATGGAAAGTTGTAGGCCAAATGTAATGTTCCTGTTTTTTAGGATGGGTGGAGAGAGCTTTAAATTGTCCTCGATCGCGATATCTTTGGTCTTGTTGGCCTAAGTTGTTCTAACTTATCGAATTTGTTTTATGTTTGGCGTGACTCGTGGATCACATTGTTTCTAACTGTGAAACTTACTGAGTCCTAATGTTGTCGATTTTTTGTTCCCTGCGCCACGTTTAGGTGAAAACGTGATTCTTCCTAAAGCGGCATTTATTCTGTGTGTGCAGGAGAAACACGGCGATCTATTCTAACCGATAAAGGGTTGTTGTTGTTGTTTTTAAAAAAAAAATGTGTGGGTGTGTGTGATTTTTAGGTAAAATGTTGTCTTTGGCACGCACTAATATTTAATTTAATAGGTAGCGAAAAATCCATTAGAGTGACATCGGGGTGGCGACGGGCGTAACAAGATGTCGGCTGTTTGTTTGCTCATCTCCCTTCGAATTTATTATTAGCTAGTTCCGGCGGTGGCGGGCATATTTATTTGGGTCAGAGGCCCTTTGTGGGGGCAGCTTGCTTGGTGGTTGTTTCCCACCTTTGTAAACGCGGTTCTTGCCTGGTTTTCTGATGGCCATGAATTAGTGACATTGGGTATGTTAATTCGGAATACGTTCGGAGAATTTATTTCTATAATTGTAAACGCAAAAGCGTTTTGATTTGTCACGTTTGGTGACAAGCGTTATGGGATTGACATAGGGAGATACAGAGGTTGTAATTATCCTGTGTGTTCAAGCATTTGTTCGATTTGTGTTTGTATTTCGAAAATCCGGATATTGTATCTGTTGATATTAAATCGAATGGTTTTTGGCGGACTTAGTAAAAATGTTATTCATTGATATCGGGTTAGAATTGAATGAAATTGCGACTATCTACGTGGACAATGTGTGGTTAAATGTGTCACAGGCGTGATGAAGGCGTCTTTGGCCTGAAGAGTGAAAGAGTTTTGTGGTGTAGCTCTGTGACACGAAGCGAAAAAATTGTAAATGAAAAGGTGTCACGTGAAGTCTTTGTTTTGTACAAAATCTAACCTGTTTTACTAAGAATAACAAATTTACTAAAGTCATGGGTGCTGGTTGTACGAACATATCGATAATTTTTATATTGTTAGTGGATATGACACGTTTAATGTGAGAAAAAAAAATATTTTTGTGTGTGTGTGTTTAGTAGGGCGACGTAATGAAGCTTGTGTGGCTCGAAATTAGATTTGGGTCTGAAGTCGCGCACTAGAATTGTTGTCAATTGGAAAAAGTGATGTGAGAGGGTGTTGTTTATTTTGTTGAGAGTGATTTGTCGATATTTAAATATGCATGTAAAAGGAAGGAGTGTAGCTATGTTGGACTTTAACGATTGGAATAGTTTTGGAAGGCTGTGATTTAAGTTACTTCTGTCCAAAGATATGAAAGAAAAGGACATAGGGGCGTTGAAAATGGGATTAGGAACATTATAATGAGATTAAATAAGAGTGTTGGAGTTCACCACGTGTGAGCAACCCGTTCCAGGAGGGGAAGATTTAGTAAATGGGACAGTTGTATTAACCTGTCCAGGGGACACGTGTTGCTTGCACGAAGTGAATTGGTACAAGGTAGTTGGTAGAAGTACATTATATTGATACAGGAGTAGCTGAGAACAGTTTATAATTAGTAGAAATCTTTTTATAGATTAAGGAATAAAATGCCAAAAGGCAGGGGTGTATCGATGATATGGAATTTTAGACTCTGCGTTATGTTAACTGTTTTTACGTTTAAAACGATATAACCTAAGGTGAAAATATTGTTAGCTATGGCGTTAATAATTAGGTTAAATGGATGGACAGGTATTTTCTTTGATAAACTGGTTTCTACTATTTTAAAAGTATTCTGCCTAATTATAGCGATAGATGCTCCTGTATCAATTAGTAGAGTAGGTTTACATTATTGGACAGTTCAGGTCGAACGAGCAATTGTTCAACAAAAGTTATGTATGGAGGAACCTACTGTTGTGCTGTCTTGTATTTCGGGACAGTCCTGGTCTTGTGCCGTGGTTGGAGGATTCTTGGGAAGGTCAGAGTTCATTGTTTGCGCTGGGCTCGTGGTTTAGAGATGGTCGGGGGAGCAGGTAACATACGCTCGCGTGTTGTTAACTCGGAGGGGCGCTTGCAGGAGGTTTGCTGGCTTTCTCAGTCTTGTAGAGTATTGTAGTTGGGCCCGATCTGCTTGGGCGTCGTAGTTGGTGAAGAAGCTCTGCACCTCGTACGAACCATCGTAGCGATTCCACCTCTCGCGATGTCCGGTCACGGCAGAAAGCTGATGTAGTGTCGTCGTCAACCTCCCTAGGACATCTGACACCGGCGGCGGGGGCGTTGCGTCCTCGTGGCTGGGGACAATTTCCTGCGTCCTACCGAGGGTGGTTTCTTTCTTCGGAAAAGTGGGGTTTTCGCCACTTTCGTAGTCGGGATCGGACTCCATTGGTTCCTTTGGGTTCTCCTCTCTTCCCTGTTCCATCTTTCTGTACAGACAGTGGTCTACTTGCTTACTTGTACCTTGGCGTTCACTATCCTGTCGACTCTTCAAACGGGGGAGTCTGTGATATCTTGGGACCTCTGGGACCAGTGTTACCTGATGCTAGACGAACCTCGATGTCAACTCTACCGTGCAGTCGTGGTGGAAGGCGACACAGCTGGGCCAAAGGTGAAATAAACAAACAGAGATTCCACTAAGAAGCGTCTGACGTCAAGAAGGAATGGGACGAGGAGAGAGGGAGATCTTTAGAGCAAGTGTTACCTTGTTGAGAGCCAAGCGTATACTGCCTATTCTAGGTTCTCGATTTAACACCAAGACCTTTCTTCTTTCTAATTGGTTGACCTATTTAGGTGATTCTTTCCCAATTGGCGGGACCATGCCACGTGGCCGCTGGCTATTGGTTGACCTACTTAGGTATGGTCTTCTCTAATTGGCCTTGCGGCTTTCTTTGATGGAAGATACGTCCGGTCTTGTTCCGGAAATATTGGGCGTCTCTCTACTTTTATAGCTTTTGCGGTCACCAGAAACCACCGGTCCTGTCAGGAAATATTGGCTTAAACTTAGCTCGCAGGGTTTCCGGGGTCAGAAGGTTAACTGTGACTTTATTAATAGTCGGGCTCTCTTCTAGGCCTACTTCTTAGGTTTGACTTCTACTCTCACCTAAGCCTGATTAGTTTTAACCTTAATCTTCTCCTGTTAGTCTCCATTCCTTCTATCTGTACAGTTGTTATACTTTATTAGATTCTTACGCGGTACAGATTGATGTTAGTTGAGGCTTTCTATGTGCAGTACATAAGAAGTTATATACAGTCATGGGGTGGAACATGTGGTAGTAGATATCTAGACTATTTACAACAATTCCATGGTCTTAAATCATCACATATATATTCAAATCAAATATATTTTACTTCCTTTTTAGGGTAAGAAGAATAATTAAAAGAGAATACTAACCTATTTGCATATAGTATAAGCATTCACCCAAATGATATGTAAAATTGGGAGGAACAAGAATCCCAACCAGAAATGTAGAGTTCACGGGATCCAAATTGCCAGTACTCCGCCATGTTAGATATTTCCATTAATTAAGTTCCGACTTCTAATGAAATTAGCTTCAAGAAAATCTTAATTAGACCTCGATGTACCTTCATTTCTGTTGCTGTCACCCGGGATAGTTAATTGGGGATGGTTAGGTGGCGGGATTAGCTATATATATGTTTGAACTATAGAGGAGATTAATATGATCATATATATATGTCGTGATCTAATGGAAGGATGCAACCGTTATGCATATAAACTTCGAAAAATTGTTCCAGTCAAGTGACCGCGCACACGCGGCGTGCCGTAGCATTCTCCCGCGCTGGCTCCCACGTTTATTTTGTACCGTGTATTTATACATGGATGAATTTGTATTTACATTTTAACATAAGCTTAACATATTTACAGTTTAACATACTTATTTTGGTGGAAATAAATTATACCTCTTGGGTATTATGCAAATGCAATCCAGTAAACACCAGACCTAGTTAGGCATTCAAAGACCCGGCTTTATTAGCAGACGATAGCAAATTAGGAGAAGTTCAATAGCGATAGAATTCTTTCCTATTAGAAGCAAACGATATTTTAAAAACGACTTATATATACCTCATATTAACACATATTTACATCATTTACATTTCATATTTACACAATAAGTAATAATTTAAATAATACCATAGAGAAAATATATTTTTTAAAAATATATATATTTAAAAAATATATATATAATTTGTTCTTACTTATCGTGTTTTTTATTCATATCCTTTCTGTTTGTTGTTGAACCTTTTGAGTGTATGCGTTTCTGTATTTTACTTTTTACATTCTTAAATATTTTGTGTGCGTAAATTCGCTTGAAAATAACTTGGTGTCGATAGAACGATATAGCCAGTTCTAAGCCTTATTAGAGTTTACCTTAGGCTAAATAGTATATAGTATGTCTCACATGAGACAGTAATTACACCTAAAAATTAGTCATTTTCTCAATTCTGATTGGCTGATTAAGGTCATGTGATATTGAACAGCCAATCATAGCCAACCGTTAACTGTCACGTGATCTCAATCAGCCAATCAGAGCGCTAATAAAACGGATACTATATATACATATAAGAAAAATTTAAGCGTTTAATATATATAGTTGATATTATTAATATATTAATATATTTATTTTTTTTATGGCCAATATATCTAAGAAAAAAAACAGGCACTAAATATGTAAGATAAAATATATTTTATTTAAAGCCATGTAAAAAAATAACATTAAAAAAAAAAGACATTATTAATTTTTAAAAGCGCAAAATAATATGAACCCATCAGTTGATACATCATTTTTTTAAAAATTTATATCAATCAATTTCAAACTTAAAAAAAAAAACATTTTTTTATTAAATTTTAAAAACAAGTTGTTTTACAGAGATTAAAAAAAAAGATTTAATAAAAAAAAATCTTAGACAACTTTTGCACCGAGTTTATTGCAGAACTTTAACACAACGTTAAAAAAGCCTCAAATTTGTTGAAAAAAAAGAGAAAGGAAGGTTTGAGGAAAAAGGAGTTCTTTAACGTTATATATCAGGGCAAAATTTGACAGATTCCAAAGTTGTACGTTGGGCCATCTATCAAACTAAATTGTGGAAGACCGTTCTGTGATTTACCTAGCATGAGCTCCTATATTTTAAAAGGCATTTTACCCTTATCTTTATGGATGTACCTTGGTCGTAGAACCCTGTAAAATTTCCAGCCATCAAGTGAAGCCTATTTCACCACGAACATAAAACTTACGTCATTTTCCCGCCCATAAAACTCCCTGTATTTAATCATGTAGCCCCCTTTTATTTCAAAGCAGACGATATCTTGTCAAACTTTAGGCTTCGGTCGAATGGGTCGTTTGGCTAATTTCTGACAACAATCTTCTGCTTATTATTATTGATGGTTTAGTAGTTGTTGTTTTTTTAAGTAATAAAAAAATCGATTTTATATATTTTAAGTGTATAGGAGACAAATATTTTATATTGTTATTAGCTTATTATTTGTTTCGAGAAAATTTAAAAATTCGTTTGAGAATTGAATATGTAGTTTTAAAATGAATCAAATTTTAAGTGCGCGCACACACAAAAAATAATCTTTTAAAATTAGAAATAGATTTTTTCCTATTGTAACATAACTTTCAATATTCCAGCTTATATTTCTACTGCGCATGGTCAGATTCTGTTCATTTTTCTATCATGGTAGCTTAGTGAAGGATTGTCACAAACTGTCGATTACCTACAGCCACGAGCTGGGATCAAACCCCGATTTTCTTGACTTCTAGCCAGTTCTGTGTTGATCTTCCTCTCTTCCTTCAATTTTCCCTAACATCAACATCTTTCTATACCTTATGACTGCTGGCATTATTCCAATAAAATATAAGAATGTCTTTTACATTTTTATGACATTCGCATTATCAAGATTTCACTATTACGTGAGAACAACAGTCTTTGATTTCCAGACTTAAGTCTGGTCATCTACGGACAATGACTTTCCAGAATGGTTGCAGGGTTTTCCCACTATGTACTAAGTGTCAACCTGTAACCCCAAAACACATTGTTGACTGTATTGGTTCATCCATTGATGAGCTCTACTCTTACCCGGCAGACACAATCAACAAGCTTTACAAGCTCGATACCTTAGTGTGATTAAGTGGAGATAAGAAAGAAGAAGACTATTACGTTAGAGAAAACAGCTTCATGGCAACCTAAAATTTAGAATTTCAGCACAACATATGGCTAAAACCATTCAGTAAAATGCAAATCGATCTTGTTACCAATCTAACTATTTAATTCTATATTAAAAAAAACTACTTTCTACAATCACAAAACAGAAGATTAAAAGATATCAGCCGATTCCTTCTTTGAAGGTGTCTGTAGAAATAGCTGCTAATTAGTGTATTAAAGAGATAAATATGTATTATTTTAAAGTTAATTATAAAAAGATTCTATTCAACTTTTAAACGAAAAAAGGCTCTTTTATAGTATTGAATATTTTTGTAAAGAATTATATAGAATCTCTTTTAATTCTTCAAGCTTTTGTTTTGAGATTTATTCAAATTGGATGAATAGTGTTAAGAGGATAAATATGTATTTCGATAAAATTATAAGCCCCTTCACCATTTGAGAGAATAAATTCGTAATTTGAACATTTTTATAATTTATGAAAAAAGGCATCTTCTTATCATGCAACTGAAAGTTGCTGATGGCTTGTGCCATCTATCGGAATAAATAACAACTATTCTCGTTGGCTTGAATCTTGAAATCAAGAATAGGTATTTGGCCAATTCTGGAATAATTGAAAATCAACGAGAATAGTTGATATTTATTCCGATAGATGGCATAAGCCATCAGCTACTTTCAGGAGATGCCTTTTTCATAATTTATGCACCTTATCCCAGTACAATATCACATTTGTACTATTTTTCCACATTTTTATAAAATAGTTTTCTGTAAAAGGATAAATATGCATTTAAATCTTATTTTCAGCTTGGAATAGAAAAGGTATTTCATTTATAAGAAATTCATTTCTTTTATTGAGTCGGGATATAATAAAGCGAAAATTTTCGAGTACAAGGCTCTTCGACAGGCCTGAGGATAAATGTGAGACACTGAATGTACATAGGCGCCATATTTTACATATCCGAAAAAAAGAGCATCTTGTCGAAAGCTTTATCGATTTGGCGTTTGCCTATAATATTCAGTAGTAAACTGGATTTTGTCTTTAATGCCAATAAAATACAAATATCGAGAATTTATTTTAAGAAACCCCAGTTGGGTTTCCCAAATACTATATAATTTTAAGGTATGTGAGATGCATCAAGGCTGTACATCACACATCGTCTATATTTGCATAGTTACATTTTATTCTAGGAGATCTGTGGACGTGTGGCTTGGACCGTCGATTTCCGATATCTAGGACCCGGGATCGAACCCAAATTGGGCACTTTTTACTTCAACGGCCCCTGGTTTTGAAAAAGTCGAATTCCACCCGTGAGTGCAAGTAACCAAACAGGGCTCTGACACATTTGAAAGTGCAAAATGTCTAACCATTTTCTACATGTGTATATATGTGATGTACTTACAGTAAAACACAGTTGCTAACTGCCCACCATGATTATCATGGCGTAATTAGGATAAGTACCACTACCACATTTTATTCGTCGATCAAAAGTTCCTTAAAAAAAAGACAATATTTCTATTCCTTTAATTTAGGAAAAAGTATCATTTTTAAAATTTGAATTCAGTATGAAAAATGAAACGGTTTTTTTGCACCTTTTCAATAAAAAAGTAAAACAAATCACTTCTTTTTATGCATGTCTTTACTGAAATATAAAATATGGGAAGGGCTTGGCTCATCAGTGGTGAACCCTCTCTACGTTTATTCCTTTTGTAATCTACCAGACTGATACCCGATTGTATTGGGTTCGCAATTTGGAAGAATTATTTGTAAATACATTCGAGTAAATTATAAAATATAAAAATAGTTAAAGTTTCCTATAACAGAGATGGCACGATATTGCATAATATAAATAATAGTCTTTATAAACAATAGGAAAATATTGCACAAATATTGGATAGAGGTTGGTTTGCACAATACAAATATTACATAAATAATTAACAGTTAGGAATCAATTCAAATAAAAACCATTATCCCTCTATATAGGTGTGTTTTGTGTGTGTATTCACGAATGTTTTATTTTATTTTATTATTATTCTTTTTTTTTTTTTGCTTATCCCTAGTACACGTGGTACAGGCCATGATAATCATGGTGGGTAGTTAGCGAGTGATTTTTACTGTAAGCGCACTACATGTCTACACATGTGAAAAGCAGTTCGACTTTGCACTTACAAATGTGCCAGAGCCCCGTTTGGTTACTTTCACTCGCTAGTGGGGTTGGACTTTTGCAAGAATCGGGGGCCATTGGAGCATTTTTTTTAAACAGAAAAAAGTGTCCAATGCGGGAATCGAACCCGGGTCGTAGTGGTCGAAAACCAAACGGTTTAACCAGCCTTCCACCGACCCCCATGAACGAATATAAATGATATAAAATGTTATATTGCGAATCCACACATGTTAATGTTTACTCCACAATAAGGCAACAACCCGACAAAGGATGTCGCTCAATAACAAAATGACACCAAACATAAAAGAAATATCGGTTCACCATGTTTATTGTGACATCAAACAGTTTAGAGAAATGTCACAAAGGTGTCACGATTATGTCAAAAATGCGACATTGAGCGTAAATGACAACTGTCAAGGTGACAGTGGGGGGGAGATTGTCCATTGTGTCTTTTCTGTCGCACGTAGGTATTACATTTGTGTTGCATATAGAATATAGGAGTACCCAACTTTGCGTATTGATATATACTTTATATGTTTATTCAATTATGCTATTATATATTTCCCAGGACTGGCTAACCCTTGTCATATATAGCCTAGTTACGCTGAACAGATCATTATAATACAGTTAAACCTGTCTATAGCGCCCCCTCTAAATAGCGCCTTCCTCTCTATAGCGCCCGATTTTAAATACGAAGTACGATGCTATTTACATTAAAAGTGACCTGTCTATAGCACCCCCTCTCTATAGCACCCTATTTTGATGAGTCCCAAGAGGTGGCACTATAGACAGGTTTAACAGTATATACTTTATGTATTTATTTAATTATGCTATTATATATATTCTAGGGCGCTGAGTTTGTGTATACAAAAAAAAATGTAATGCCTCGATAAAGGTTGGCGTTCAGCCAGCCGAAATATTGGCAAAATAAATATTTTATTAAATCCAATATATGCCTTTTATTATCTAATATTTGTATATTTATCTTGTTTACGCTGGACAGATCATTATATATAACTACGGAAACAATAAATGATAACTTATTAAAAGGTAACACACTATTGTCATTATTTATAATATCTCTTTTACTAACATCTGTGTGAGTGATACATATGTCTAATTATATCTTAATATCTAAGTTATCATTCGATACCGTTTTGTTTGATATTGTTTTTAGAAATTGGTCTTATTTAATTAAATCTAAATATACTTTCAACTTTTCGGATAATTTTTGTATGGAATATACGAATATATATATATAAAGGTCACCTCTCCCGTCAAAATAGACGTCAATACTAGACGCCATCTATTCACGGGTCAGTGACAAAGCCACAACACCAGCTTTGTAAAAGTGAGAAGCGCCCACCTAGAGACCATGGTTTCTGGCTAATGGTCCTCGTCAGTCTAGGGCGGACTGTATTCCATGAGATCCAACGTGATCAAACGGAATCTTCACAATCCGCCAAAGAAGTGTTTAGCTGTTAGTATAGCTAATTAGCCGTTTATTTTGACGGTAGAGTTATTTTTACAGATCAATATCAGATGTTTTTAATATAAATGTTGTATATATAAATATTTAATTTAAAAGGCATATATTGGATCAAAATATCATTTATTTTACCAAAATTATGAATCAACTGAAATATTGGTAAAATAAATGATATTTTGATCCAATATATGCCTTTTTAATTAAAGATTTATATATGGATTGCTCTATTTTCAAATATATATACATAAATATATATATTAATAGAATTCTTTTTATTTTGGAAAATAGGGAAAAGTAGAATATTAATAAATACAGATTTTAAATTTAATTTTGAGTCAGAACAGCAAGCTAATTCTGTATCAAATAATACCGTTATGAGAAATATATATATATATATAAAATAGAGACTTTATATATTGTTATTTTAGCTCTTGTCAAGGAGGACAAACAATGTTTTAATTACATAAAAATTATCAGTAGCCAACCTACCATATTGACATACTTTCTAAATACCCATTTATTGAATAATTTAGAACTCACATTTTCAATATTTGCATAGATTATATATAAAGGTGCAGTACATATGAAAGTATATTTACACATTCAATTAAATGGCACCAATTCAATAAATTCTCTTATAAAACGTTAATAAAAT
This sequence comes from Cordylochernes scorpioides, assembly GCA_030710605.1. Classification (NCBI taxonomy): domain Eukaryota; kingdom Metazoa; phylum Arthropoda; class Arachnida; order Pseudoscorpiones; family Chernetidae; genus Cordylochernes; species Cordylochernes scorpioides. The sequence continues at coordinate 7,954,339 of CP092881.1, read as the reverse complement.
TTACATATCTAAATATCTTACATACTTTATTTATATATCGTTTTTTATTTGTTTTGATAAATTAATGCCTTTATATAAAGATAAATATACTTATATATGGATAAATGGAAATATATAATGTTATTATATGTATTTATCACACAAAAACGCTATATCTTATTCAAATATTTCAGCGTACATATTTACATAAAGTTTGTATTAAATACAAACAATATCTCTAAAATTTGCATATATTAAATAGGGAGTATAATATATAAATATTAAAATTATGTAAATTCGAAACTATTATAGACGCGTATGATTCTTTTAAAAATTAAAAAATTTCTACTGCCATTACTGCAATAGAAAAATTAATGGGAGGTCCTGGTTCATCAGTGGTGAACCCTCCCAGCGGTTTCTCCAGTTTGAAATATTATATTTATAAAGGGATAGGTACGTTTAAGTGAATATAATATGCATTTTATGAAACAAATACTTTATATATACATATATAATTGTCCTCAGCGAAGATGGTAGTGTTTTCGAATAAATGTATAAATATAAATTTATTTTATAAACATGCTAATATTTCTTAAATTAGAGGATAGTGTTTTATTACAATATATTGTTACTCTATTATGCAAACCAAATTAAGGAATGTATTAATCACGATATTGTATTACATATCTCTTTAGCATTTAATAATATAAATATATGTAATTAATTTCATATGAGATAGTATATATATATCAAATTGTGAAAATTAATTTAAATAATCTAAAAGGTAAAATATTTCCTTATAAAATATTAATTTACATATCTAGAATTTGAGGATTTAATTATTTTGTGAAGCACAATAAATTATTACTTTTAAATTAATGGGATATGTAAAATAGGTTTGCGATATAATTAGCACCTTTTGATCTTTTTAAATTCCAATTAACATGACACGAAAAGCAATAAAAAATAATTATTGTATTAATTTAAAATAAAAATGTTTGTATATATACCTATAAGAATGAAAAGAATATATATATATAAATAATAAATATTTCTTCTATTATACATTTTAATGGAAAATATGCATTATTAAATTAAATTTAATTGCCATCTATCGTTAAAATTTTACACAAATAAATTTCCATTATGTCCATAGTTCACTAAACACCCCTAAGCTGCCTTCCATAGAAAATACAGGGTATATTCCAAACCAATCTAATATAATAGTACAGCGGTCTAGAGATTAATTTGGCGAAACCGCTGAGAGGGTTCACTACTGATGAGCCAAGCCCTCTCATTCAATAACTCATATCATTACAGTAAGGTCTGTAGAGATAATATTTGATGATATTTAAAAGAAACGCATTGTCAGTAATTTATTTGTGTAAAATATGCATATTTGAATTATATATTTTATATAAATTATATGAATGGGGGGGGGGGGGGATTTTTCTTTTTTTATTTTGAAGCGATACTATATATTGAAAATGGTATTATTTAACAAAGCTATTTTTGACTCTCTTTAAAAAATATTTTTATCTGATAATGTGTTAATAATAAATTTTTAAATGGTATTATGTTTGAATATTTAAGGTAAAAGAAAATATATTTTTAATTTGAGAATTCACGATCAATGTTTATTAAAACTTCTCTCGTGGAATACAAAAATGACAACAACAAAATATGGCTGTATATGATCTACAGGGTTGCCAAACTATGAGGAGAAGTATTTCCTTTTTATATTCATTGAAACACAACATCTTTCTGATATTTAATATTTTTTAAAAATGTAGTTATAAATCATTTTGAAAAGTCAATTATGTGAACTCTGAAGTAATGGTTTTTAAACTATATATCTCTTAAAATTAAATATATTTCGGACATTATATTTCTTAAAATTAAAGATACTTTGGACAGATAGACTGTTTATCTTTTTAAAAAGATTTATACTGGCCGAAGTATCTTTAATTCAAAGAACTATAAATGCCGGCCAGGCAACCTCTATATTTACAATAAACTTTATATTATTAAATATTTTATCACACATATCGCTATCAAAATTTAAAATACTATACCATAAATTATCATTATTAAAATTTTCAATTATATATACAGTTAAACCTGTCAATAACGCCCCCTCTTGGGACTCACTAAAATAGGGTGCTATAGACAGGTCACTTTTAATGTAAATCGCATCGTACTACGTATTTAAAATCGGGCGCTATAGAGAGGAAGACGCTATTTTGAGGGGGCGCTATAGACAGGTTTAACTGTAGATTAAAATGTCCTAAAAAAAATAAAAAGTACATATATAGTAAAATAAAATATTAAAAAATTTAAAGAAGTATATTAAAAAATCGATATTTAATTTCTGCTATAATATATTTCAAGTTAAAAAGATAAAAATATTGAAGGCAAAAAAACATATATAAAATATCCTATAACTTTACACCTAATGTTTTCTCCCATATAATTTAATAGAGTATTAGCCCTTAATAGAAACATTATTTTCAAAATGACATCATAAAATTATAGATTAAAAAACCTTTTTTTAACGCGATGTTAAAAGTTTCAAACAGCAATTTCAAACATATCGACAAAAAATGAGGCGCCAACATCAATATGGCGTCCAGATAATTTAAGCCAAACGAAACATGCTCATTAAGGCGGGAAATCCATAACTCGGCGGTGATATCTAAACAAACTTTGCAAAACTTCATCTTCTGCTAACTTTCCTGTTGGGAGGGGAGGAAGTCTGCACGTAAAGACACCATCTTCTGCCTAAATATTCCCAAGTATGTAACTTGAATATTATTTGTTGTTTTTTTTTACCTAAGTTTCTTTTTTTAGGGTCATGCACAGTTTAATAACTCTTTCAATTTTTGAATTATATTAATAGTAAAAAAGAAATGCAATTATTTCTATAAAATAGGTTTATATATATATATATATATTTTTTTTTTTTAATAAGAAATTTCATACTTAAATATATTTATTTAATTGAAAAAGGAATATATTGGATTGAATAAAAACTTTTTATTTACTAATATTTCGGTTGAATAAACGCCAACCTTTATCATAACAGCTTATTTAATTTGTTCCTATACGTCTTTATGCCTTGACAGACAACCGAAATATTGGTAAATAAAATCTTTTATTTAATCCAACATAGGCCTTTTTTATTATGCATATATAATATATATTTATATATATGGAATTAGGTCGCTTCTTTTTTATATTTTAAAAAGTGAAACTATACAGCGGGAGTTTTTATATAAACCAACTTCTACTGTCCTTGCAGCGATGAAAAAATATGGGAAAGGCCAACTCATCAGTGGTGAAATCTACTAACGGTTTTACCAACTTAATTCCCCATAACCCTTCTAATATTGTATTGGTAATTTCTTTATATATATATATATCTGACTTAGAGTAAATCCTGATTAAGCTAATTAAAAAGCGGAATATTCCAATATAAATTTAATTTCGGCGTAGGTATATAATTGGCGAAACTATTTGGGGGTTTACCATTGATGAGCCCAGTCACAGTAAGTCTAAGATTTGATGAGGTCACATCGCCTAGCATTGACACAGAAGGATCGGAATTTGAATCAAGGTGGTTGGATTGTTTCAATTATCCTCCTATTCCTTCCCAGACCAACCAATACCTCTCAGTCTGATTGTACGTATTGTCTACTACTGGCCAAATACCTGAGCGATAGTTTAACTTATTCCTACCAACCCAGGGAGTGATTACTTCAAAAAATTGAAGATCTGATTTGGCTTCAACATGCACATCTAGCTTGGACCAAGCCGTTTTATTAGCGTAAATAATTTTGTCTTCAGACCTAGGTTCTAAGATAATTTAATTATGGATCCAGAATTACAGGGGATATACAGTCAATGAGATGAGATTGCAAAGAAAACATCCTGAGAAGATTTTTTAAAAAGTTTTCTTTTTAATATACCAGGTATTTTACTGACTACAAATACAATTAGATAATTTTTTTTTTAAATGAAGCAATGAATTACATTCAATCTATTTTTATAACTTCTGATAATTATAAATCTATAATCCATTTTACTCCATTTTGTTAAATCTATAAATGTTAAACTAAGCACGCTGTGATAAATGGAATCCTATATACAGTTACGAGCGTCATACGTTCTTAATCAATTCTTCAGTTTTCATTTCTGTCACCGTTTGCTTTTTTTTTTTAATGGCGCTCTCCTATTGGTTGGCTACGATCACGCCACCTTTGCCCCCCCCCCCACTCGCTTTTTCGTTTTTGTAACTATTGTGTTGGAGCGGGTCGCTCCTTAAATAAATGCATATTTTAGTTAATACCTAAATGGAATCCTCTCTTTCTTTTTCCCAGTAAGAGACGCCTACGGAAGCCAACAGTACATAGACAGATAAAGCACATAGGCTATAGTTATTAACTAATATATGCATTTATTTAAGGCGCCAATTTATAATTGTAACAAATAGTATTTGAATAAAAACAATCAATCGGGTAAAACACGGGCGTTGCCCGGGTCATTCGGCTAGTTAGAATATAATGACAAAGATTGCCTTTAATTCAATAATTGGCAGCGATATAAAGAGAGGGAATCAAGATAAGTTTAATCTATAATACTGAGATATCTTTAATGAAATCTCTTATCATTACTTTCTATTAGGTTTTTCTTTGCTTCCAAAAGTTTAGTTTTCTGATTAAAAAAAGGAAACTTTGTGTTTTTTATACGCATACAATTGAAGATATATGTTATTTTCTATAACAATTGGTATTTTATTTTTTTCATTTAGAAACTTTTTTTTCGAACATAAGTTTTTATAGAGGGTCGATATAAATATAAACTTGGAGATTTTCTGATTTAGTATTTCACACTCGATGACAAAAATTAAGGAATTGGAGAGTCTTTGATATCGTTAAAGTAAGAGCAATAATAAATTACGTATTTAAAATATATATATTCTGTAAAGCACATGTGCTCCTGGTCAGGATATGCCATTTTTAATATATATATATGTAAATAGGGTTTATAATTTTATAATTCCTTAGTTTATTAATATGTAAAAAAATAGTAGAAAGATATTATTTCGTAAAAGCCTGTAGTAGGAGGCATGCTACATCGTAAAAGCCTGTAGAAGGACGTCCGAAAGCTTGCTAATAAAAATTTGCACAAGAAACTCCTCTTCAATCTCCGTTTTTTTTTTTTTTTTTTTTGCTTATCCCTAGTACACGTGGTACAGGCCATGATAATAATGATATAAAATAAAATATTGGTGGGTAGGTAGCGACTGCTTTTTTACTGTAAGCGCACCACATGTCTACACATGTGAAAGCAGTTCGACTTTGCACTTACAAATGTGTCAGAGCCCCGTTTGATTACTTGCACTCGCTGGTGGAGTTGAACTTTTGCAAGAATCGGGGGGCCGGCTATTGGAGCATTTTTTTCTCCGTTTTATTTTTCCTAAAGATATATTATACTTCAAATAGGAATTTATACATATGTTATAAATATATTATAATTTCGAATATATAACACAAAAAAATAAATGATATAATGGACATACCACAAGCGAATTTAAAACCACACATATGCAAATATATATTTATATGTATATATATTTAACACTTTCTGTGATTAAATATTTATAAAGGTTTATACTATAGAGGGTTAATTAAATGAATGGAGGGGTTATAACATGTATTATATAAAGTTTTAATTAGGTTAATTAAGAAGTTTTAATAAAGTTAAAACACAATACCAGTAGTGTAAGTTCTCCCCCGGGGTATAATATAGATTTACTACACCCTCGACGCCATTCACATCATCGTCTGCATTACCTTTATGGCAAATTTCTTTTGGTGCCATTAATCTGACGTCATTTTTATTAAATTACACGGTTTATATTATACACCTTTTTTACTAGAGTATAATGGGCATTTTAATGATATTACGTATATATATATATATATATATATATATATATATATATCGAAAATAAGAAAATGCTCATGTGAGCGGTGAAGATATGTTTTTTTTTAAATATATGTATATAGGAATGTAAGAAGAGAGAGAATCTTATATTTTTATATATTTAGGTAAAATCACACACGATTATTTTCTAAGTATATATATATTATATAATCTAAAAACTCAAATATTTCTATATTTTAAAAAATATATATTTTATTTTATTCATTGATAATTTTACTTTTGTTATCATCGTTTTTAGAAAGACTTTCAGTTTTGTTGTATAGTTTTGTTGTAAATATGCGTAGTTAACATATCTATCCTTTCATATCACTAATATAGGATACACTTTATAAATTCTATATAATGTGAAAATAACAAATGTGTAATCTTTCCTCAAGTAATTGAAAATAAAACCTACTTGACTGTAAGTAATTATCTTTTTCTTATCACGACTGCACCTCAACCCATTATCTTATTGATCCTTTGTCTTATCAACCCTTTATCTAACAACAACAACAAAATATTCATAACATATATATTATTTTAAATTATATTGATATTATTATTAGATTCAAATTATTTCAACTGTGATATTATAACAATATGCGGCGCTGAGTTTGTGTATACAAAAATATAATGCCTTGATAAAGGTTTGGCGCTCAGCCAACCAATATATTGGCAAATAAATCTTTTAATATATTAATATATGCCTTTTTATTATCTAATATATTTATTATTTTTAGATAATATATGGCATATATATATTTAATTATACTTTATATTTAAAATAGTTCAGTGAAAAAAATATTCTTTATTATTCTTTAATTTTTAATAGGTTTTTGTATGAGACACAAACCCTAGAAGTTCAACCAGGGTGGAAAGAGATTGATGCCTAGCCGGGTCTTATCAAAAGTAAACCTGGCCACAGTTTCGAATTTGATACTTGACTGTCATTTTCAATCTCTTTAGACCTTGTATATGGAACAAATTATATGTATATATAATACATTTTAATTATTCGCATGCATATAGTGTGTTGATATTGAGAGAATACAAATGAAAATGAATATTTCTTTAATATTTATAAAAATCAAAATAAAAAATATATTTCTCCTTGACAATGAAAATAAATATCTTCTTTAAAAAAAAACACTTTGTAAATTGAACTCTGTTTTTTTTTCGAATGGAGTGTTTAAATTATTTCTTAAATTGTTATATCATGATATGGATTTTTGTTTTTAATTTACCATAGGTATTTTCACAACAATGATTTAGCTAAAAATATTAATAGGGAGTACTCTGAAAAAACACATAACATATTTACATATGACATATTACATATAACATATATTTGGGTTACCTTTGTTAATTATTATATTTATATATTAGGATATATATGATTGCATATAATGAATTATAACACTATGTAAATATTCTATAAATAATACCTTGCATCAATATTGAACAAAATAATTCAAGGCCTCCAAGGAAAAGTGTTTTTCCCCAATTTTCCCTGGAGGCCATTTTACTCAACTATAAATATTTATGAAAATAATATGTTTTATATAAACACTTACAACATGTGTATTTATATTCTTATAGGAACGAAGTAATTTAAAATATATTTTATTGCAGCTATCATATTTAAATAGATATGTTAATGGGATAAATATAGCTATATGTACCTTAATATGCAATTTAGACTTGAAATAATGAAGATAAAATTCTTCATTTTGATTACAAATTACATATCAAAATATTACAATAATGGGGTAACTATGGGTATATACCTTTATGCATAGAAAAGACATCAGGTATCCAATAAATAGGGTATGAATATATGGGTGAAATATGAATAAGTATATTTGTTTCTATTGGTTGTTCTTGTGAGAACAAAACATAATTCAGTATTTACCACATGGAAAGAAGTTTCTCTTTTCTTCAGGATAAGTGGATCAATTAGTGAAGTCTACAGGATCGTAAACTGCGATCTACGACGGCATGGATTCTGTAAATTGGAAGAATTCTGTAAATTGGAAGAATTCTGTAAATTGGAAGAATCCCACGAAACCGTGCTGTGTCTCTGTAAATATTGGGGTAGTTCTTTAGCCAGATAATATTTTATTGATTTATCCTTCATAATATTAGAATTTCAATGTAGACGTTGTTCTTTGCGTAAATTGAATTTTTTTAAAATAAAAAACGTTTGTTGTAAATATCAAAACTCGTAATTGTGCCCTTGTCTGGTTGTCAATATAAAAATTCTTTAAATTGAAGTTAATCTTTTGTGAAGTAACCAGGATGCAAAGTATTTTTGTGGTCGCACAATACCCCAGAATAATGCTGAGTAGAATACAATGGAATGTAGAGAAAGTACAAGGTATCTTTGTCATTACAGAAGTTCCAAGGATAGTTCTAAATGGAAGTTTTGGATAAATAAGAATTACGAAATACCTTTGTTCTAGCAATACGTCCCAGGAGACAATGCTGAGAGTAGTGTAAGGCGTTATCATAATACGAAATACCTTCTTCCCAACAGTATGTCCCAGGATAATACTGAGTTGTGTTGGATGGATCAGAGTACACAATACCTTTGTTCTAACAGTATGTCCCAGAACAATGCTGAGTGGTGTAGAGGGTGTTGGAATATCATAATACAAAATACCTTTGTCCTAAAAGTACGTCCTGCTGAGTTGTGTTGGATGGATCAGAGTACACAATACCTTTGTTCTAACAGTATGTCCCAGGATAATACTGAGTGGTGTAGAGGGTGTTGGAATATCATAATACAAAATACCTTTGTCCTAAAAGTACGTCCTGCTGAGTTGTGTTGGATGGATCAGAGTACACAATACCTTTGTTCTAACAGTATGTCCCAGGATAATACTGAGTTGTGTTGGATGGATCAGAGTACACAATACCTTTGTTCTAACAGTATGTCCCAGAACAATGCTGAGTGGTGTAGAGGGTGTTGGAATATCATAATACAAAATACCTTTGTCCTAAAAGTACGTCCTGCTGAGTTGTGTTGGATGGATCAGAGTACACAATACCTTTGTTCTAACAGTATGTCCCAGGATAATACTGAGTTGTGTTGGATGGATCAGAGTACACAATACCTTTGTTCTAACAGTATGTCCCAGAACAATGCTGAGTGGTGTAGAGGGTGTTGGAATATCATAATACAAAATACCTTTGTCCTAAAAGTACGTCCTGCTGAGTTGTGTTGGATGGATCAGAGTACACAATACCTTTGTTCTAACAGTATGTCCCAGGATAATACTGAGTTGTGTTGGATGGATCAGAGTACACAATACCTTTGTTCTAACAGTATGTCCCAGAACAATGCTGAGTGGTGTAGAGGGTGTTGGAATATCATAATACAAAATACCTTTGTCCTAAAAGTACGTCCTGCTGAGTTGTGTTGGATGGATCAGAGTACACAATACCTTTGTTCTAACAGTATGTCCCAGGATAATACTGAGTTGTGTTGGATGGATCAGAGTACACAATACCTTTGTTCTAACAGTATGTCCCAGAACAATGCTGAGTGGTGTAGAGGGTGTTGGAATATCATAATACAAAATACCTTTGTCCTAAAAGTACGTCCTGCTGAGTTGTGTTGGATGGATCAGAGTACACAATACCTTTGTTCTAACAGTATGTCCCAGGATAATACTGAGTTGTGTTGGATGGATCAGAGTACACAATACCTTTGTTCTAACAGTATGTCCCAGAACAATGCTGAGTGGTGTAGAGGGTGTTGGAATATCATAATACAAAATACCTTTGTCCTAAAAGTACGTCCTGCTGAGTTGTGTTGGATGGATCAGAGTACACAATACCTTTGTTCTAACAGTATGTCCCAGGATAATACTGAGTTGTGTTGGATGGATCAGAGTACACAATACCTTTGTTCTAACAGTATGTCCCAGAACAATGCTGAGTGGTGTAGAGGGTGTTGGAATATCATAATACAAAATACCTTTGTCCTAAAAGTACGTCCTGCTGAGTTGTGTTGGATGGATCAGAGTACACAATACCTTTGTTCTAACAGTATGTCCCAGGACAATGCTGAGTGGTGTAGAGGGTGTTGGAATATCATAATACAAAATACCTTTGTCCTAAAAGTACGTCCTGCTGAGTTGTGTTGGATGGATCAGAGTACACAATACCTTTGTTCTAACAGTATGTCCCAGGACAATGCTGAGTGGTGTAGAGGGTGTTGGAATATAATGAAACAAAATACCTTTGTCCTAAAACTACGTCCTGCTGAGTGGTGTTGGATGGATCAGAGTACACAATACCTTTGTTCTAACAGTATATCCCAGGACAATGCTGAGTGGTGTAGAGGGTGTTGGAATATAATGAAACAAAATACCTTTGTCCTAAAACTACGTCCTGCTGAGTGGTGTTGGATGGATCAGAGTACACAATACCTTTGTTCTAACAGTATATCCCAGGACAATGCTGAGTGGTGTAGAGGGTGTTGGAATATAATGAAACAAAATACCTTTGTCCTAAAACTACGTCCTGCTGAGTGGTGTTGGATGGATCAGAGTACACAATACCTTTGTTCTAACAGTATGTCCCAGGACAATGCTGAGTGGTGTAGAGGGTGTTGGAATATAATGAAACAAAATACCTTTGTCCTAAAACTACGTCCTGCTGAGTGGAAGGGTCAGAGCTGTACTCACCCAGCACTTGCCCAGCCACAGTTCTGCCATCCTCGCCCACCACGGCGTTGCGGGCATCCCAAGTGTCCAGGTACTGGACGAAAGCGTAGCCCTTGTGCATGGAGATGGCGATGATGCGGCCGTAGCGCTGGAAGATGCGCTCCACGTCGTCCTTGGACACCAGGAAGGTGTTGAGGTTGCCCACGAAGATGCGGGACTCCACAGAGACCGGGTCGGCAGAGTTGGTCTGGTTGCCCACGCGGGTCATGGCGCTCGCCACCTGCACAGCTCGGCTACAGGACTCTGGACCTTAGAGTTCCTATAGGTGGTCCAATCAGCCAAGTCTGTAGAGACCCGAAATCTGATACGGCAGTATGTCTACATCAAGTTGTATTATGTCTCTTTTTAAATCTAGGTGTCGTTATGAATTGGGTAACTTTTTAAAGCATCGCATAGGTCTTTTCGATGTCTAACCAACAAAAAGGTGAGCTCTGATGTCGCGAAAATTAGGTCCATAAAATGTGTAATGAAATTATACCACGAAATATTTTGTATCACAAGGTTATGCCGCGAAAAGGTGTCTAGAAATTATGTCACGAAATTACGTCACGGAAATGCGATACGGGATATAGCTAAAGAGCTCATCTTTTTTAAATGAGCCTTTTTCTATGATTCTATCTTGAAAACTTCAGATATGTAAACTAGCCTTAGTATATAATATAGACATCGTCGGATTTGTAGATGCTGACCACCTGATCAATTGAAGAATATTGTGTGTGCCCCATTAAAATTCATATTTAAAGATTATATATGATCAGACACTTCACCATGCTTTCCCGTCTTAGAACAGGCCATCTACGTCCAATGATTTTCACAAGTGAATCTAAAACCTTTCCGAATTGCACCAAATGTCAGGATTCTCCAGCGAGCCCAGAACACATCACATCGGGCATTGCCGAACAGACATCTAAACCAGCTGTGGTTTTCGAGGTGATAAAGAGGCCTTCAGGATCTGGTCTAGACTTAAAGGCCAGACCTGGGACAAGAAAAAGAAAAAATTATTTGAGGATCTAAGAGTCCCAGGTGATATATAAACCAGAGACTGAGTATGTGTGTGTGCAAAACAGAGTTCTCTTTATAAACTATCAGTTCTGAGATACTAAAGCGCCCCAAATACTTTTGATTCCAAAAATAAGAATTTTCTTTCTTAAAATGAACTATCAGTTCTAATATTCCGCTTAATCCAAATTGTATACATTGAGGGTTCCAGCAAATATTTGATGGCAATCCATATTTCTGCTTATAGGGAAACTGCGAGCGTTTCTATAAATAATTCGTAGAATTTCAAATATATAAATGAAGATATCATTTAAATATATTGTGGAACTCGGTGATTGAAAATTAATGAAAATATTAATATATAGTTTGAAAAGACTTTCGATATACAGTTAAATCTGTCTATAGCGCTTCCTCTAAATAGCGACTCCCTCTCTATAGCGCCCCGATTTTAAACATTAAAATGCAAACATTTTACATTAAAAGTGACCTGTCTATAGTACCCCCTTTCTATAGCACCCTATTTTGGTGAGTCCCAAGAGTGGGCGCTATAGACAGGTTTAACTGTATATATATAATTTGTGTATGTGTGTGAAAATGAATAATAGAAATGTTCATGTGAGCAGTCAGGATTTGACATTTTGTTTCAAATTATATAAATGGGGAACAAAATATTCATAGATAAATATGTCACACTACACAAACTAAGGTACATGAAAATATAACAAGTACAAAGAGACCCCAGTACAACACATTAGTATAGAAATTTCTAAGGAAACAATCCACAATATCCTTCTTCCCTAGCAATTAATGAAAATATAGTATTCTATCAATATTAATGTTTATAGAGTATTCATAGTATATACTATATTATTATCTATTGCATACTGTGCTGTAATTGTAGAGAAAACGACATTAGTTGGAAATAAATATTCGCGGTTAAAATTTCATACACTTGGTTATGATTTCTCAACTAAACATTCCGCTTAATCCAAATTGAATGGTCTCAGCAAATATTTGATGGCAATCCATATTTGTGCTTATATAGGGAACGCTTCTATTGACTCAATTCCCATTTAAATATTTGAGCTCTTAATTCTCTGAATTCTATACACTATTAGAATTTGTCCTATTTACATAAAAGAGAATTTACATTTATTTACATAAAATTCTAAATAGGTGTTGATCAGAAAGATTTGTATAAATTATTATTTGTATAAAGTATCATTTTCTATCTAGGTGTCGTTGTAGATTGGGAAATATTTAAAGCATGGCTTAGGCTTTTTCAATGACTAGCCAACAGAAAAATAGGTCTCGATCCCGCGAAAATTGGGTCTAGAAAATGTGTAATGAAATTAAACCACGAAAATATTTTATATCACAAATTTATGCAGCGAAAAGGTGTCTAGAAATGATATAACACAATTACGTCACGTAAGTGTGCTATGGGATATAGCTAAAGAGCTATTTTTTAAATGAGCCATTTTCAAGATTCGATCTTGGAAACTTGAGATATGTAAACCAATGACCATGTAGCTCACAAACCCACAAACAGAACGACAACTATATAAAATAACATAAATTAAATAATATAACAGGTTTTTCTGAAGAAGCTTATTTTCATTTTATTAGTGCATTCTCAAGCTTTCGGGTATTTCCTCCTTTCTACAGGGGTACACTTTGTAATCCTGTGCTCCTGTAAAAGGGAATAAATGCCCGAAAGCTTGAGAATGTAATGATAAAATGAAAATAAACACATCTCCAGAGAAACCTGTTATATTATTTAAGTAATATCCAGGAGATTCTAATATCTACTGTAAGTTAAATATATTTTAGTATCAAAATGGAAAATATGCTCTGAATATACCATAAATAAACAAGAATTAGCTAAAAAGATATGTTATAATACCTTGATAAAGGTTGGCGTTCAGCCAACTGAAATATTGGTAAAAATAAATGATATTTTGATCCAATATATGCCTTTTTAATTAAAGCTAGAAGTTATATATAAATAGTAGACTAAAGAATAAACAAGAAACCCAAGAAACACTGAGAAAAAAATCACACATACCATGTTACATATTTACATATGTATCATGCAAATAAAAGTGACAGAGAGTCCGGGGGGAGATCCCCGTCACTGGGTGAAATCTCTTGTAAGGAAGGAAAAAGCATTTTTTAAACAAATATCTACCTCTAAAACACGCCTCCTCAATATCTGAAATACGGATAAGTTGAAATTGTGTAGGTGTGTATGTACGATTTTTTCCTTTAAAAACGGAGATGGTTAAACGGTTGCCTATGTATATATTTAGAGAGCGAAAACTAACATACTTTTATTTACATATTGTCAAAACAAGGTCAAAGTGCAAATTCCGTGTAAATAAGGAAATCACCAATGGTGATTATCATTCTATTACAAATATTGGAAGAGAGAGAGATTGAAACTACTTTATTACAACGACCATATGAGATTATATAGGTTTAAAATAAAAATAAATATATGTGTGAGAATAAATAAGATTAAATAATGATAAATATGTTATAAAACTATTTTAGAGGCGTAATATTATTTTTTTAAATAAAATAATTTCTACTGTCCTTACTGCAATGGAGAAATTAAAGGGAGGGCCTGGCTCATCAGTGGTGAACCTATTACGCCTCTAAAATAGTTTTATAATTTGATAACAGATGGCGCGCTAGTGCATCATAAATATATGTATAAATAAATGGAAAAATATATTAAAAGGTTCGCCAATTTTGTGGGTTGGCCAAATATCACGGAACAAGTTAATTTAGTTTATTTTTGTTACACTAGATGGTGCTCTGCTATCTATAAATGCACATGTGATTCTGGTCAGGATATGTCTTTATTGTTTTTAATATTTAAAAGTATATAGGAGATAGGGCAAATGAGAATGAAACAACTTTAGTGATATCTAATGAAAGGAGAAATTGATATAATCTAGAAAGAAGTAGACGCTTTATAGAGGGTGGTCGCTATAACGAGTTTCCAATGAATTCAGTTTTTAAAAAAAGGTGTTTATCTACACACACCATATATATATATATTATATAATTAAAAAAAGTGATATTTTCTGTTGTATTTTTGATCATCTATCTAGAATTATGCTATGGTAATTGCAGTCGTGGTTGAAATCTTGAAAGTATAGTACTAAATCCAATTGAACTTGACTTAATTGAACCAAAAGAATATATAAAAAACATAATTTGATTAAAGTAATGCCTGGATTAAGGCGAGTAGAACAAGGAAAACAAAAGATTATTTACATAATGTACAAACGGTTTGAGCCGGCCATCAGGAAATAACAACAATGAGTTTTTATAGGGAAAGAGTGACCTTTGGCGGTCGATTTAACAGAGCATTTGAAACGATGAAATATAACCCCAAATAAAATAATACTTTAATATAACATAATTTTAAATAAAATATTTTAATATAACATATATATATCTACAGAGTATCCAACTACATAAACAGAGAAATCCAAAGCAACAAACAGATATCAAGACTTCTAAATGGCCCTCTAACTATACCCCTAACTATAACTGGAGTTATTCGCGGGGAGTTATAATAGATGAAGAGAGAATACCTAACGTAACTATGGCAACCTATTGTGGCCCAGAAAAACTTTCCCATAAATATTTAACCAATAGAGATGGAGTTCGTTTGGTGCCCACAATTGCCTTCCTTCTCTTCTAGATTTTTATTTACCTTCGCCCCCGCGGAGTGTTTTAAAGTTAACTTCTCAGAAATATATATATTTTATTAATATATGTGTCATATTGTATTGTACGTATAGATCAATTTCCTCCCCCGGCAAAATTTCCATCTATATTTATATATATATTGAAAGGCTTATTTTGGATTTAAAATAAAACATTTTATTTATAACAAAATGCCAATATTTTAATAGGCTATACGCCTAACTTCGTCAGGGCTTTTCTTGTTTTCAAATTGTTTTGATTGATCACGCGATGCCTATATATATCTAATATATCTTTACATATCTTTACATCTTTACATATCTAATACATCTTTACATATCTTTACATCTTTACATATCTAATACATCTTTACATATCTTTACATATATATATATATATCTTTACATCTTTACATATATATCTTTACATCTTTACATATATATATATATATATCTTTACATCTTTACAAATATATATATCTTTACATATCTTTACATCTTTACATATCTAATATATCTTTATACATATCTTTACATATCTATATATATCTTTACATTTATTTATCCCTATATTTGTCATTTTATAAGTTTATATTTATTCAATTTTGTATTTAACCTTATATAACTTTATTTGGAGACGTCGTAATACAATAGTTTCAATCTCTCTTAGACTTTACGTTGTATATTGAGGGAATTATTTATTAGTTAAATGGTTACAATATATGAGAATTCGAAACTCTTATAGACGCGTATGATTCTTTTTAAAAATATTTATATAGGAATTCATACAATAACTCTGAAAAATATTAAAGAAACCTTTATTACCTCTATCTCCTTAAAAATAGACTACCAGCCACATCACAAAGACTTTCCACTTCCATAAGTTTTATCTATGAGTTTATTTTACCATAAGTAACTGCTATAAATTATATTAAAAAATCGTATTCACCAATTTTATATAGATAATATATATTTATAATAATATATCTCTATATATGAATAATTTCTAATACAAAAAAAAAGGTTTTCGTTAAAAATCTAAAATAGAGTATTTGGTTAAATAATCAGACAAAATTTGTGAAAACAATATTTTTACTTTTATTTGATTAGAAACACTTAAAGTCGTAACTAGGTTAATTGGGAGGACAAGATATTAATTTTTGAAAGTAATCTATATAAAAAACAAATATTGAGTTTTCAACTTTAGAAAAAATATTTAATCAGCAAATTGTATTGAAGTTTTGATAATTTATTTCCAGGGGTTTTCTATAAATATATCCAATTTGTTTTTCAAGATTAGTTTTAATTAGGTTTGGAGATAAAATGTTTTTTAAAGATGAAGAAGAGGTTGAAATTGCAATTGAATCAAGCTAATAAAAATTTTAAAATTTAATTGGATTTTCTTTTTTATTTATTCTACAAAAATATCTAATTGCTACACGGTGTCGTTTTTTTTTAATTTCAGTTCATGATATAGAGAATTTCTATTTTAAAATAGGTATACCAATGGACAAAACTTAAGGAAATTTCATATTCTGATGTCGCCGGTCACTTTTTTGTTAAGGAGACCGAGACAATTTTGTTCATATTTGATTATCTCGTGTCTTCAATAGAACAGGTCACTGTAATATCTTTCAGAGTTATTGTCTGAATCCCGATATACATGGTAAAAGGTAAAACTTCCTTAATTTTAGTCCATGAGTGTAGGTATATATCGACATTGGACAAAATACGTACAGCAACCAGATTCTTTTATTAAAATTTTCTTGACATAAAATGCAAGTTTTTTAACTCCAGGCTTTTTATCAGACCTTACTACACTTTCTATAGAAAGTGATTAGTTTCTTAGAAACCAGCTCCTTAAGAACAAATCGCTGACATTTGTGAACTGACAGTGATTGGGAACATGGTAGAATGTTGTATGGCTGAGTTCTGGAGATACACTCATGGACAAAACTTGAGTAAGTTTACCTCTGATAATAAAATGGTAATTTTAAATAAAACAGATGTAGTTTACCTTTCAAAAATATTTACAATAAGAAATATATTCCTAAATATGCAAAATTTCCTTAAAATTTAGGACATTCTTTCCTATAGAAGAAAGACTAAAATCTTATTATTCAAATATTAATAACATTAGAGATAACAGTCAAAATAGGATGTAGTTTGTTATTTGGTCTTTTTATCGTATTTTCTCAATATTTAGTCCTAATTGTATACTCCTCTCTCGTAAAAAAATAAAAAATAATATTTCCTATAAAGATATTGTAGCAAAGTATTTATTATTTTATTAACAGAGTATCATTTTTATGTTTATATTTTGCTACTCTGTAAACTTCCCTTATTGCTTATCTTTTGTTTATCATTCATAGTTTGTTCTTGACTTAAATAAATTGCTGTGTCATCCTGAAGTTGGTCTTTCCTAACTTACCACGTGGCAATATTAATAAAAATTAAAGAATTCTCAATCAAATAATAGGAATATAGTATGTTTATAATGTAACTAGACGGGTGACCCGGGCTTCGCCCCGGGATTGACCCGTGTGCATATCTACCCGAGTGAATATATTTAGATATGATTTTTTTATAATTGTTTGTTATTAGCATTATCTATTTGTTTGCATCAGCATAATTTAATCGTTGATAGAGGGCGCTGTTCGTGAGCTAAGTAGAATAATTGAATATATAGTTTTAATAATTGATTTATATATTTTTCAAATAGCCTATCGTCTTCCCCGTATTTTTTTTTTTACCTATGTATGGAAATTTTTGTTTGAATTAGTGAACTACTGCGAATTTGTATACCGGACATAAAAACAAACAAACAAACATACAAACATTGATTTTTATATATATAGATATACTTTAAGATATAAAAAATTGAACTATATTTGATGCATATGTTTCTTTTTTTTTTTTTAATAAATCAATTTTCTATTGCTCTTACAACAAAGGTTTTATAATGGAAGGGTCTGACTCATCAGTGGTGAACCCTCCCATTATGTTATCATTGTAGTAATGATTCCCATCCCTGGACACTTTATTTTTCCGTTTATCATTACTCTTCACTATTCATCCTTATCTCTTTAAAATAAATTTATATTTTCCGTTCAAAAGAAACACATGCGGTATAATTTTCAAATGTCGTTCTACAATCATAAGCTGCATTATATTATAGTAAGAGCAGTAGAAAATTGATTTATATAAAAAAAGAATGATATACGAGGTGTGTTCAAAAGGTATCGCGACTTTTGAATTTTCGCGGGTTACGTATATTCGAATTTCGATCTTTTTGTGGCTTATGTTGGTACTCATGTCTCTCACTTATGCCGACAAGCTCGGCCATTTTGAATGTTCACTTAATTGTTGACAGCTGCTTTGCTTGCAGGTGTTTTGGATCTTCTTCGATGGATCAAAGAACCTGTATCAAATTTTGTGTGAAAAACGAAATTAAGTGCGCGGATGCATTCCGAATGTTGACTGTGGCATACGGAGAAGCTACCTTGGACCGAAGCAATGTTTATCCGTGGTACAAAATGTTCTCAGAAGGCCGAGAAGATGTGAACGACGAAGAGCGTGCCGGAGGCCCGAGCACTTCAACAACAGACGAAAAAATTTATGAAGTGGAGAAAATGATATTGGCCAATCGTCGAAACACCGTTAGAGAAGTTTCTGAGGACCTAAACATATCGATTGGCTCCTGCCATTCGATTTTTATCAATGATTTGGGCATGAGACGGGTCGCCGCGAAATTCGTACCAAAATTGCTCAATTGCGACCAAAAACAGCATCGCATGAACATTGCTAATGAGATGTTGGACTCTGTCCGCGACGACCCAAATTTGCTCCAGAGGGTCATAACTGGTGACGAAGCGTGGGTTTATGGTTATGACGTGGAAACCAAAGCTCAATCATCTCAATGGAAGCTGCCGCACGAACCAAGACCGAAAAAAGCGCGCCAAGTTCGGTCGAATGTGAAAGTTTTGTTGACAGTTTTCTTCGATTGCAGTGGCGTGGTGCATCATGTGTTCTTGCCACAGGGTAGAACGGTCAATAAGGAATATTACCTGCAAGTTATGCGCAATTTGCGCGAAGCAATCCGCCAGAAACGCCCGGATTTGTGGAAGAACAAAAATTGGCTTTTGCACCACGATAACGCCCCTGCTCACACATCGTTGCTTGTGCGCGACCTTTTGGCCAAAAACAAAACACTAATGATGCCGCAGCCACCGTATTCCCCAGATCTGGCCCCCTGTGACTTTTTCTTGTTCCCTAAACTGAAGAGGCCGACGACGTTACGCTACGCTTGACGAGATAAAGACGGCATCGAAGGAGGAGCTGAAAAAGATTTTTTTTAAAAAGGATTTTTTGAAGTGCTTCGAAGATTGGAAAAACCGTTGGCACAACTGTATAATATCTCATGGGGATTACTTTGAAGGGGACAAAATAGGTATTCATGAATAAATAAATAATTTTTGAAAAAACACAAAAGTCGCGATACCTTTTGAACACACATCGTGCATCAAAAATAGTTCAATTTTTTTATAACAGATGGCGCGCTAATGTATCATATTAATACTTTAGGATGTTTTTCAAAATATAAATATTTCATATAAACAATATTTAAACTAAATCTAGAGATAATATTATTAATAAAAAGGCATCTACTCACATTATATATTATGTTATATCAACCGATATGTTCTTATATACTCTCAGAATCATATTCCGTAAAACTTGGAGAATATTTACATATTTCCAAATAATAAAAATATTATAATATTCGAAATATGTTTGTATCCATTCCGAGAATATATATTTCTTTTTATAAAAAAACTCTACGAACCATATATCGCTATTCAAATATTGGAAAGATAGGAGTAGAAAAAGTAGGAGAGAGTTATATTAAAATTCTATAAAAATCTTCAAATATTTCTTTGATAACTTTCTTTAACATGATATATTTCAAATAATCTATGCTCATTCAGTCATAGGAATTGTATTTATATAAAAATATTCCAAATACTATATTGGCGGCAATTCGAGAATATTATAAACCTTTAAAAATATATGCAAATAAGATATTTCAATATATAAACTTTAATATATCTTATCAAAGAAGCCTTTGAAGCAAATTTAAACGTTTATCAAATATGGTATTGGTGTGCATGAGCTATTATTCAAAATTGTTTTGATTTGCATAACAAAAGAATAAATTTTAAAAATTGAATCAAGTTTTATATGTAAAATTCTCGATTGATATACACTGATGGACAAATCTTAAGGAAGTGGAAAGTATTTGATGTCGCCGGTCATCTGTTTTTTTTTTTTTTCTTCAATAGACAATCAATTTTGTTCACACTTGGTTATCTCGTGTGTCTTCAATAAAGGTCACTGTAATATCTTTCAGAGTTATTGTTTGAATCCTGATATACATGCTGAAAGGTACAGCATCCTTAAGTTCTGTCAATGAGTGTTTATTACCAATATGCAAAAATGGCAATTTGAAATTTTGTAGATATTAAATAATTCCTAAATACTCCCTCTATATAATTTAACCTATATTAAAATATAGAAACCTATCAAATTATCACAACTGGCGTATTTCCATATAAAAATTGGCCACAAGAATCCACATAATAATAACGAACAATAAACAATATGAAAATATGTTCCCAAAGTGAAATTTTACTTGGATCAGGTGGATTTTGGTCGTTGAGGTACAGCTTGCACCACACTGACCAGGGCCAACAGCCCGAAACGCGTACGTGGTTAGATTTTCTTGATTAATCAAGAAAGAATATTTATACAATTCTGTAATAATTAAAAAATCAACGATTAGTTAATATTTATTCCGATAGATGGCGCAGGTCATCAGTAACCTTTAGTTAAATGTTCAGAAGATGACTTTTTCTTAACGTAAAGATAAACATTATCATTAATCAATGTTTTATTATAAAACCGCCATATTGCGAAGTTATATATTTTAAAATTGATTGAGAATATATAAAAATATTCCATATTTCCATATAACCATTAAACTATAATTGACTGTCATTCTCACTTCCTTTCAACCGAAATTTATTTCTAATTACTCATCACAGAATTTTTTTTTCCGTGGTGCCAGATATTATCTTGAGAAATTGAAGATATCGATTTAACGGGTGACTTTAATGATGTTTTTTTTTTTTTTTTCAAATTGATAATTTTAAAATGAAAGTGTGTTTTTTTTCTATCTATCTCTATCTTTTAATATTTAACCTTATAGAAACTTATATGAATGATTTATTTCTGTGAAAAATAGATACTTCGACAAGTTAAAGTTTTTTTTTCAACGTTTTAACAAAAATCTTTTGTGTTCGTCAGGAGAAATAAATTAAAATAAAGCATTTGGCAAGGTGTTAAAAATTGTTCTGAGGTTGCAAGGGCGTTATCAAGCGATTTTTCGAATTTAGTACAACATCTAAAGCACGAGTCAAAAACAAATATTGAACTCGTCAAATGAGTGATGTCTAATAAAGTAAAATTTTGATCACTCTCTCTATTTATATCTATTTTTCATATATTTATCATTATATAACCATATTTATATTCATATTTATATTTATCCTGTATTTAACCTTATTCAATTTTATATGGACTTTGAAATAAATCAGTTTCAATCTCTCTCTCTATCATAGTTTAACAATTTTCCCACTTATATATTTATGTGGAAAAAAACCAAGAAAAAATAAAATAAAATGGTAAACCGCTGGCATGAGCATTTTAGATGGAAGAGCGCCATCTAGTGGAACAAAAATCAACTAAACGTTGATTTCTTAATATAGGAAAAGAAAAAAAAACATATATATAAATATTTTTTTACTCATACTTATATTTCCAGTGTCAATTACATATTGTATGTGAATAATATGCAAATAGGCGATTCAATAGACATTTTATAGACAAATTGTTATTTATTTGAGAATTCAAATTATTAATTATATATATTCATTGAACATATGAATAATTACGAATAAACAATTATACCTATAAAAATATACCAACAAATCCATAAATATCGAAAAGTTTTCGCCCAAATGACTAGAAGATTGGAGTGGGATAAAAGTTACTAGAGCTATATATATATTTATAAAAAAGAACAAAATAATAAAACTATAAATGAAGTTATGAAGCACCGTAGCCACATAATGGTGTAGAGAACAGATGGCAATGCCATCTGTTTTCAAGTAATGAAACTACTCCTTTTGTTTGTTTGAGGTAGATTGTCATAGGTTGGTGGGCTAACAGACAATAATGGGGTGACGTTTCACAGGTGGAAAATTGTTTTTTATCTCTTATATTGTAGTGTTTTTTAGATATATATTGTAACGATTAGGATGTAAATTGAATATATGTGTATATTATATTTATGATGCATTAGCACGCCAACTGTTATGAAAATTCGAAACTATTATAGACGTGTATGATTCTTTTCAAAATTAACAATTTATACTACCCTTACTGTAAGGACAGTAGAAATTGTTTAATTTTCAAAAGCATCATACGCTTCTATAATAGTTTCGAATTTTCATATTATATCTATATTAATAAAAGTTAGATGTGTTATTATATATATATTACAGTTTTAATATTATGTTTGAAAACCGAAAATTATATAATTAATTTTGAGATGTGATTAGTACTGTAAATGCTGAACGGTTTGTGAGTATGATCTATTGATCATAGGAAGTCTACAGGTGATATATATCCAGTATTGTGGCTGTAGTATTGTAGATTTATATAATTCATCTGTTGAAGTTCCTGAAGAACGAAACCTCATGGTTTAAATCTAATAAAAGAAACCTATTATAAAAGAATTTATCTTTTATATAAAATATAGAATATAATATTGTAGCGTAGAAATCAGGTCTTGGTATATCTGAAGATGTAAAAGTATTTATTGATGACGTCACGGCGACTAGTCGACAATTATTAACAAAACTATCTACAGCTAGAGAATATCAAGCAAGCAAGCTAGATAACTAAATGATGATTTATATATAGAAAATGTAAAATTTTAAATCTGTTTCAAAATATTTTCATTGAATAATTAAATTAAATTAAATAATATATTATTTCTTCGCCATAATCTTAAACAATTTATTTACTATACTAACAATGCTATTCCATAAATATTATATTAAAACCCTCTTTATATTATTTAAAAGGTTATCAAAATTTAGAGTTAAAAAAAGCTAATCCGTTAAATTATCTCAAAACTGACAATTTCAAGCATTTATAATTAGCTTCCCAAAACTTCGTTGTTCACAATATTATCTAGTTAACATGAAGGACATTCAAAATGGTCGATTTTAACTTTAATTTGTTCATCAGTATAATTAAGGTAAACAGCCTCCGTTTATGTCCCAACGTGAAATAACTTGCGAGATTCTAGGCCTAGCATTAGTCGCTCAATTAAATTGTGTTATGCATCGACAACATAATTACAAACCTCATTAACATTTTTAATGAAAAGTTTAATAGCAAACTACTGAAAAAAAAATTCCATTACAAAGATCGTTTGGCAACCTTTCAAGTAATTTCATCCAATTTTTTTATACGTAGACAAATATATATGAAGCGTTTATTTTAAATTTTAAAAATTTGAAGAAAAAAAAGGTATTTACAAAAAAAAAAAAGAATTAATTTGAAAATTTAAATATCAATTGTTTGTATCATTGTATTCAAAGAAATATTTTGTAGAATGAAGTTTAAAGGAATGTGTTTATTATATAAATTAATTCAAGAGATGATATAATTCAAAGCAAAATATTTTTATTTCAGAAAGTTCTTTCTTTTAAAACAATGAAAGCGTGTTTTTAAAAAACCTTTACACGGCAAAAGTGTTAATCAAAGAGTTATTCTAAACATTCCGTAAAGAATAAAAGAGCTATTTTGTTAATCTTGAATCAAAAGAGTATAATTTAAATCTCATTATCCAACACGTTTTTTTATCGTCTGAAATCTTTGTTATTTTCGCCATCTTTTAATGTAACTAAACGTGAACACAATAAGGAATGTCTTTTTTAAAATAGTTGTCTTTTTACTGTTTGAAATTGTTTATTTTAAAATATGTATTGGCTGCGTTTTTATATATAAATCTAAATACAATTTTTAAAATTATATTCAAAAATCAATATCCATATTTTAAAATTATATATCTTTAATACTTTTTAACTATTAAAGCATATTTTAGCGTGTTTAAACACTTTAGGCCTTAAATTCCTTTTTTTTCTGAAATTTAAAAGTTTCTGTGAAATTCCTTTTGGTAGGTTAAAAGTGACCTTTATTGAAAACACACGAGATAACAAAGTGTGAATAAAATTGCCTCTGTCTCCTTAAAAAAAAAAAAAAAAAAAAACAGACGACAGGCGATATCAAAAACTCTCCACTTCCTTAAGTTTTATCTATTGTGTATATCCATTTCATTCTGTATAATCAATCACATGTGAAGTAATGTAAAAAAAACTGTTTCAATCTTCAGAATATTTTCAATATTTGTAATTTACAATGTTTATCGTAAAGATAGAGGCTGCCTGGCCGGCATTCATAGTTCTTCAAATAAAAGATACTTCGGTCAGTAAAAATCTTATTTTTTAAATTTTATTTAACAGTTGGGAGAGACACGCCATATCCACAATTAGGATAATTGCGTGTATATCTCAAATATATACAATTAACACAATTGAACATTAGGAATCATGAAAATTAAACGTTCGATGTCAAATTTTGCATATAGCAATTAGAAATAGTAGCTTGAAATATGTAGTCAACACTTTCGCCTTGAAATATATACATTCTGCAGAATATATTAAACTTAATGTATTGGTCTTTATTGCAAGCAACTTGTTTTGTATTAGTGAGGTAAAGTTTGTTTTATTCCCTTAGATCAGAAGTTAATGAACAGTCTATCAAAAGGTGTTCAGGGGTTTGTTGTCCGTTTCCACAAGTGCATGCAGGTGAACCAATTTTGCCAATTCTAAACAAATATGTGTTGAAGTCACCATGTCCAAATCTTTTTATTGTCTCGACGTTTCGACAAATAATTTCTAACGCTTTGCCAAATGTTTTTGTTCGCTCCTGACGAGAACAAAATATTTTTGTCGAAACGTCGAGATAATAAAAAGATTTACTGGCCGAAGTGTCTTTTATTTGTAGAATTACAATGTTTTGCTAAATAGTTTTGAGCGACGTAAATATTGATGAGTCAGTTTCCAAATTATTTATATTGATGTTTCAACTCTTTCACAGCCCATCAGGCGCCTGTGTCTATAATTGAGCCAACACACAGATATTACTCACGTGCTAGCGTGTGATATTTAGCCTTTACTCAAGTGACTTTTCACGCGCTGGGGCGTTATCAAAGATACAACATTTATTGTTCTATCTAAATTTCATTTTTAACTAGATTTGATGACATCGGAGAAAGTAAACGTAGTTATTAATATCTACATGTAAATGAACGTAATTTTGACCTTTTTTTGAATGAAGTTTTTTTGTATTGTATATATATGTTATGAATATTTTGTTGTTGTTGTTAGATAAGGCTTGATAAGACAAAGGATCGATAAGATAAAGGGTTGAGGTGCAGTCGTGATAAAAGTAGCTTTTATTTTCAATTACTTGAGGAATATTACACATTAGTTACTTTCACATTATATAGAATTTATAAAGTTAATCCTATATTAGTGATTTAAAAGGATAGATATGTTAACTACGCATATTTACAACAAAATTATACAACAAAACTGAAAGTCTTTCTAAAAACGATGATAACAAAAGTAAAATTATCAATGAATAAAATAATATATATATTTTTTTAAATATAGAAATATTTGAATTTTTAGATTATATAATATATATATATATGATAATTTAAACCAATAACCCTATATTATGTAATACGTATAACAAGCTTGTCATGTTGTATATAGAACTAATTATAAACTATAACTAATTATACGCATAATTGACGTGTGTCCTTGTATCTCCAGATGTAATGTACTGAGGATGAATAAATAAAAATATATAATAGATTAAAAACTGAGTTAAGAGCAAGATTGAGCGAATCACAAAGTAACTTCTAAAGATAGATGGAAGCCAACAGACTGGTGCCAGAGTCGAGTTGCGGACACGTGCAGAAAGGCAATACTTCCTGGTCCACTTCCTAGTCCCCTTCCTGGTCCAAAAAAGTTGTATAAATAGGACCCCACGTAGCAACAGCCCTCTCAGCTCTAGTCAGTCCCGGTCAGCGTCATCCCTTATCGCCGGTTGTCACCAACTCATCGACCATGTAAAACAGTAAGAAACCTTCTCGATCTCCATCTTTGCTCTTGGCTCGCTTTTTATCTATTCAAGGAACTTCCCTTCTACAACGTGTCGCTTCGTTTTTTGTGTGTGTGGACATTCCCAGCTTCTCCACTCTGCCTCGACCACGACTGCCTGTACTTTGGGAGAACTGTTAAAGGTCCTACAAGGTACAGCGAGGTACTGGAAAACTCTCCACCCCTGACTGTCCCTCGCGGTTACTACAGGTTTGACCCTCGGTTGCCACAACTTATAGCGAGAGTCGACGAGGTTCTACAACAGGCTTACCAAACCTCAACGCATTATTACAACTAGTCGACAGGATCCCTAATCACAGATAAGGATCCCAACATATTATCTCAGAGAGTCGACAGGATCCCTAATCACAGATAAGGATCCCAACCTATTATCACAGAGAGTCGACAGGATTACCACAACGAAGGAGACCACAACGAAGAAGGTAAAAAGACTGTCCAGATAGATAGAAGAGCCAAGAAGCAAGATGGAGGAACAAGCACGCTAATCCAACGAAACGACCAAACAATCTTCCCCCCAACGACACAGCCGAATATCCCGCAAAATAAGCCGGTGAGAAGTTACCCACCTTCGACCTTACAACGCAACCATCCAGACGACATGCCACCATCGCCAAACAGAAGTCACAAGCTTCTACAAGCTCTACATGGGACGCCTTCCACGTCATCAGGACAACAACCAAAGACCAAGTCTCCTGACTGAACAATCATAAAAACTGTGAGTTTTTAAAAATCTACTTAACTCTCTCTTCATGCTAACAACTTGATTTTCCATAAATATAATGTTTATTTTTACTGTAATTATTTTTAAATCAAATTTTACCATTTTTATAGCATTTCAATTCAAATTTTAAATATTGTACACCCTCATTTATCATTTTTACTTTATTTTAAGCAACTTTTAAATTTTAATTCATTACTTGCAATCTTACAGTTTTAAAAAAAATCATATTATATTTAAATTACTCGAATCATAATTCTAAACTTATTTGTGTGTTTCTCTTAATACCTTATTTTTATACCAAAAAACACCAATGTCTTACTTAAATACACAAAACTTTGCAAAAAATCATTGTTATGTTCACTATTTTATGTACACGCCCCATTCAAATTATAAGTCACTATCACGCCTTTCTCTTTTACAAGGATAATTTTCGCACTAACATAAGCAACGATTTAAAAAATATATTCAAATTTTAATAAACATAGGTGAAACGCATTTTTTTTTTAATACAAAAATCGAAAGATACACTATCTTCAAAAGCACAACTAGAAAAGTAACTGTCCTTCCCCAAAACAAGTTAAAAATTCGAGCATAGCTACACTCCCTCGTCCTTTTCTTTTTACATGCATAATTATTAATAATTCACACATCCCTCGGAACGAACTTCAACACATTCCCACCTTACTTTCTCCAATCGACCACCACCTCTATAACAATCTGAAAATTCTCGATGTGTTTCGTACAACAACCACCCATGACTAATAAATTTGTTATTTTTCGGAAACAAGTTAGATGCTGTACCAAGAACAGACTTCACGTGACACCTTTCTATTCAATCCACTTACTAAGTGTCACACAGCGCACCACAACAATTTTCTCACTTAACAGGCCCAAGACGCCTTCATGCCTGTGACACCTCACCAAAGCGTGTCTACGTTGAAGTCGCACTTTTATTCACATCTAAACCTGACATCATTGAATAACATTTTTTATTAAGCCTGCAACATCGTCGAGACACAACACTTACGAACACCAAGAAAACTATATTTTCAAACAGAAGAAAAATTGTATTTTCAAACAGGCAAGAGGAGATAACTCAACTCGGGACGTAGGCCAGACATGGGATCATGTGACAGTCGGTAACAAAGGGTCGGCAACAAAGGACCGCCTACGTAAATAAACAACCCAGCTATGTCGGTCGGCATCAAAGGGCATGACACATGTTGATATCGACACCAATTACAACCGCCATGTTAAAATGACACCTCCAGTTGCAGTCCGCCTGTACTTGAAACACGTGATCCAACTCGCAGAATGGATAGATTGCAGCACTTATAACTAATTGACTTACCAATTATTACCCAATTTACTTATTAATTTGAACTTTAATATTGAAGTATTATAACATTTTATATCTTTAATTATCATTATGTGTTTTACAACTTTTACATTATTTTCACGCCCAGTATGGAATATTTTTTCTAAACTAGAACGCCATCTTTTATGATGTTAACCCTTTATTGTTATATATTACAATCATCTTCTTCAATGCCATCCATTTTTAAGAATCAATCAAGTTATCATTTATTTTATATTTGTATACTATATGTCTTTGTTTTTTCTATACCCCAGCACGCAAAAGAGAAATCATTCTCTACATACCAGCATTGAGGACAAACGGAAAGATCATTTCACATATTCCCAGTTTCAGAGTCATAGAAACACCAATGTTTACCAAAAGGGAAATGACCTAGTTACACACCACAGTTGTAACTTTTATTCCAAAGAGACATTTTTTGCTTCATTTGTTACTACTTAACATTTATATAATCATTAATAACTTTTAATTATATTATAACTTTGTATAAAATCTTGAATAATTATTTTTTTTTTTTTTTTTTACTTTTCAATTATATAATCAAATTTTTATTCCAACATTATTTTAACAACTTTAACAATTTTATTTTTTATGATATTATTTTAGTAGGACAAAACATTTAATTCTTTCAATAATCATTTTTAATTCATTATTATATCTTTTATATATTACTAATTCTCATTATTATATCTTTTATATTTTACTAATTCATTATTATATCTTTCATATAGTACATGTTTGATCTTATTCACTTATACTTTTTATCCGCAATCACATTTTTATCTTTTTATTCACTATATTTTTGTTTAAATACTTTATTATATGACAATGTTTGTTTATCAGCAACTACCGGGCATACAACAATCGTTTTTCAATAATCCTACTTACTAATCACTTCCCTATACTTTTTTTCACTACCTCTTTCAGCCATTGCTTCGAACGATAGTAGAAACGACAGCACTACTTGACAATTTTTCTTTTGATTTCGTAATTCAACAAACTCTTTGAAAACACCGTTCCCCAGAAGTACAAGTCTCGACTTTTTGGTCTGAACACGTTTCAAAAGTTTATTTCAATCATCCGCAGAGCACATCACCAACGCATGCACAAAGCGTACACTTTTTTCAACTTTCAATTTTTTTCAGCTCTAGCGGACCACAATCAACCTTTGATTTCAAGTCAAGTCAGACCACCTACTGTCGCTACAACAATTCTACTTATCGCATGGCTCTACCACCCCTTTCAATCATATTAATTCTTTTCTTCAACATCTTTTCAACCAATAACCCTACAAGTGTGACAAAGCACTGTAACCTTATACAGGATCACAGGTGAAACATTGCCTAGGAAGACGCACAAGTCTATATCCTCGCTTTGCACCTGGATCTCAGTATTTGATTGTCTGTGCAACATTTACAATTGCATATTCTTCAACCCCTAACCCTTTCCAACGCCCGCCAACAATCTTTTAGAACATCATTTTTTTATCATCATTATTTTTTAACAAACAAAGGTTTTATCTACAGTTCTCTTTTATAATGAATATCATAACTTTTAAATTAAACATAAGTTTTATTTTAATAATTTTCAGATATATCCAAATAAACATCTTGTTATAGCCCTTTTTCCCTCACAGTTTTAATTAATTAAAAGAAATTTTAATTACTTACCTGTGTTAGAGAGGCTTTACCCGCTTAAACCCGGATAAACCCTTTCACTCACGGGGCCCATCTATGATAATTTAAACCAATAACCCTATATTATGTAATACGTATAACAAGCTTGTCATGTTGTATATAGAACTAATTATAAACTATAACTAATTATACGCATAATTGACGTGTGTCCTTGTATCTCCAGATGTAATGTACTGAGGATGAATAAATAAAAATATATAATAGATTAAAAACTGAGTTAAGAGCAAGATTGAGCGAATCACAAAGTAACTTCTAAAGATAGATGGAAGCCAACAGACTGGTGCCAGAGTCGAGTTGCGGACACGTGCAGAAAGGCAATACTTCCTGGTCCACTTCCTAGTCCCCTTCCTGGTCCAAAAAAGTTGTATAAATAGGACCCCACGTAGCAACAGCCCTCTCAGCTCTAGTCAGTCCCGGTCAGCGTCATCCCTTATCGCCGGTTGTCACCAACTCATCGACCATGTAAAACAGTAAGAAACCTTCTCGATCTCCATCTTTGCTCTTGGCTCGCTTTTTATCTATTCAAGGAACTTCCCTTCTACAACGTGTCGCTTCGTTTTTTGTGTGTGTGGACATTCCCAGCTTCTCCACTCTGCCTCGACCACGACTGCCTGTACTTTGGGAGAACTGTTAAAGGTCCTACAAGGTACAGCGAGGTACTGGAAAACTCTCCACCCCTGACTGTCCCTCGCGGTTACTACAGGTTTGACCCTCGGTTGCCACAACTTATAGCGAGAGTCGACGAGGTTCTACAACAGGCTTACCAAACCTCAACGCATTATTACAACTAGTCGACAGGATCCCTAATCACAGATAAGGATCCCAACATATTATCTCAGAGAGTCGACAGGATCCCTAATCACAGATAAGGATCCCAACCTATTATCACATATATATATTTAAAATAGAGAAGGCATTTCCTGACCACGAGCACATGTGCTTTTTAGATGGCAGAGCGCCATCTAGTGGAGCAAAATAAACTAAACGTTTATTTAACTTGCTCCGTGATATTTGGCCAAACCAATTTCTTAATAAATCAATAAAAGCCATCCACGAACGCGTTTCGCGCTATTGGCGCTTGTCAGGGTGGTGTAGGCTGTAACCATATATATATATAAAGAACCTGGGACAAGTCTACCCCTATAACAATGACTAAACAGCACACGGGGGTAAATAGAATCACACACATTCGATAAACTTGAAACTTTTATTCTAACCACTCAATCTAAGATTTATCAGCCCATGTATAGATAAAAATGACAAGAAATTAGGTAACAATATCTTTTTGTTTATCACAAAACTGAATTCTACCAAGATAGTTTTATTATCTATATAATTAATAGATGGCAGTAGAGAATCAAAAGTACGGCTATTATATGGACAGCCCTACATGCTATTAGAGTAACATACCTAAACCCAAACCGAAGGAATCACTATAAAATGATCCGTCCTCTCTAACGAAAATAACAGTGTATCACACATGCATACAACGGGAGAATTTAAATTTCAGTGCAGTTACATCCTTATCTTGTACAACCATCCGGAAACACACAGATTTCATCTTCACTCTTAGTTTTAATATCGCCACGTGGAAAATTAGGGAAGACCAACTTCGGGATGAGACAACAAATTATTTCAGGCAAGAACAATTAGGAGTGATAAAACAAAAGATAAGCAAAAGAGGGAAGTGTACAGAGTATAGCAAAATATAAACATAAAAAATAATACTCTGCTAAAATAATAAATACTTTTTTAAATAATATTTTGTCTGTTGAAGAGCGATATCTCGAAAGCTCGTGTATATTTACATGATGAATAATCTTTATGTGCAAAAAGGGTTTTATACAATTTTACTATCGCTAGAGAGATGTTCTATAAGAACCAAAGAAGATAGTAGAAGTGAAATTAGAGATAATTGTGGCAGTACAACTCTAATTACTTTGTAGAGATATATTAGTGGGGAAGAGACAAACCTTAAAACATGAGATAGATATATCATTGTTTAAACAAGAAATTCGCTACTAGAGTATGACTGAAATAGAAGCCGCACAGGAAGAAGCATCATAGGTTAGAAATTGGAGTAGCAATACATGGCGGTATACAATCAAAAGCAGGGCTATAATTACATTAGACGTTGTTGTAGTTGAAAGAAGAACAGATCGCACAAATGGAGATAGATGGCAGTAGCTCATCAAAAGCGTAGGATCAGATGTGGAAGGACTGGAGGGGTCCCAAGTCCATGTCATCTCCATATGACAAATGATGCGACGACACAATTAAAACATTCCGGGGCAGAATTTAGACAGAGCCCCTGCGCTCTTATAAAAAGGATCGGGCTATAAACAGATGTGGGGTTATTGTCTGTTGTGGCCCTCTATAATTAGTAGTGATGCCTGCCGTATGATACTCATGGCCTAGCAGCGTCTATCTCCATACGATGGTATAGTGTTCTTAATACACTACTGCCATCTTTAGCTTGTCCCAAATCTGTCTTTTATAGCACCGTCTTTCTCCACACAGTACTATAGGGTTCCTGATCCACTACTGCCATCTTTCACTTGTTCCAGATTTATCTTATACAGCACTGTCTATCTCCCACAATATAATATTGTTCTTGATAAACTACTGCCATCTTTCACTTGTTCCAGATTTATCTTATACAGCACTGTCTATCTCCCACAATATAATATTGTTCTTGATAAACTACTGCCATCTTTCACTTGTTCCAGATTTATCTTATACAGCACTGTCTATCTTCACACAGTACTATATTGTTCTCGATAAACTTGCTCCAAATTTGTCTTTCACAGCACCGTCTATCTCCACACAGTACTATAGCATTCTTAATACACTATATATAATAACATTAGTAATTATTCATCAATACTCTAATTCCGTTCTTCCATTAGAGTATTCAGTGAATTTGAGAATAATTTTTAGAGCTTGCAGCGTCATCAGCTTAGCATAAAAGACAAAGTTTGTGCAAGTAATTACAACTTTAATTACACAAAGAATGTAATATATATTTTCTCCCCCTTACAATACTATTAATATTTAATATATTTAAACAATAATTTGTATATATAAAAATAGTATATATATCATCAATTTATTATCGTGATACTCCTGTTGAAGGACTGACAAGTCCGAAAGCTTGAAAATAAAAATTAGAAAAATAAACTTAACCCTGGAAGCTTTATTTATTTTATAATATTACAAATTTTAATAAGAAAACTTTGTTTACCTGGTTAAATTGTAGATGTGAGGGAACCAGCCAATGGTGGAGTCTTCGCCGCAATAAAATTGTATTGCCTTGTCAACATGCAAGTTCAGAATCCCACTTGCCAACTCGGTCTCTCCAATACATGCGAGAATTGAAATATTTTTAAAAATTTGCCATCGATTTTTTTACTTCTTTAAATTTTAATTCAAAAGCTTAAATCTCTCTCTACGCTTTAAAATATTATTACTTTAAAATAAATCTTTTAAAAATCACTATAAAATTATTTATCACCCAAAATTTCCATTGATTAAAAATTCTATTCAGAATTTTACTTTGTAAAATATAAAAATTGGGAGTTTTAATCTTGTTAAAATTCAAAGTCTTAATTTAATTGGGCGTAGAAAAATTGGCGGGAAACTACTTGAAACTCTGCCAAACGAATACCCCTAATTTAACTTTATATTTCCCGCCAAATTTATATATATATATCATTTGAAAAAGCCCTGTAAGATTTATATATGAATAAAACAAAGCATCAAGGCCGAAAGCTCGAATATATTTGTTTTAATAAAGAAACGCAGCCCTTGATGCTTTGTTTTATTCATATATATATATATATATTTTTCTAATTTAAAAGTCGTTAAATTTTTTATAATAAGAAAATATATCAATATAAAATAATTAATTATAGTAATAAATTATGGGTGGTATATATTAATTATAAAAGAAATATCTCTAATAGCTATATATATATTTTTAATTCATATCTGTTAATACATTAGTATTCAACTATCATCACAAAAACATTTTTACTTTTATTTATTTTTATAAATAAAATATTTAAGGTAAGATTTCACACACAGCAGCAATAATTTCTTACATATAAATAGAATTGTGGATATTTTGTTCTAATAATAAACTTCCACAATATTAGATTAATCTATGGATTGTATTTTAAAAGAATACTTTACATTTTGATTTTAGCCAAAAAAGAAAAAAAAAAACAGAAAACGATTTTAAGAGGATATAGAATTTGCAATTTTACAAAATCCTAAAATTCTGATGATTTTGATTGTAATATATATTGATATTATATTATTCACGTTTTTTTTCTTTTTATCAAGTATTATTTTATAATAATAATGATATAATCATAATAAATAACATAAAAATATAGCCACATTAACCAATTCTTTATTTACAACAACAACAAACCAGAGGTATGCATAAGAACAAAGCAGTGAGACAAAGGAAATAACGATATATACAGAGTAAGAAGAAAAAGAAAAAAAAAACAAGAAAAGAAAAAAATAATAATAAGAAAGAGGGAAGCAAGAAATCAACACAAAAAGAGTAGCAGTAAGAAAGTGAGGAGTGAGTATCACTTGGCCTTCTTCTGAGATATGGACTTGTGGAAACCATAAAACGCCGTAGCAATATACTTATTCTGGGTCATATTGTCAATTATTGATGGAAGTGAAGCACAGAGTTGCCCAGTTTTGAGCATAAGGGTTCTTCTTTCTTCTTTCAGAGCAGGGCAATCAAAAATATAGTGAGTGATTTCATTTTTTAGTTTTGAATTACAGAAGGTACAAGTCGGGTCCTCACCGCAGAGCATCTTGGTGTGGTTTTCTCTAAAAAAACTTGAAAGTATTCTAACTTGTGCGAGTAGTCTTACAACTGGGAAAGGAAAATCTCCTAAAAGGTATCCCTCCGTCATGAAAGATATGTGAATGTCTTTGTAGTGAGAGTATAGCTTAGATTTATCCATTCTTGTAAGGTCGTTTTGTATAGATTGGTCTGCCGCTGTTTTTAAGAGCCCTGTAATCGCGCTCCTCAGCGTTTCAGGGTCATCACAGGAAACAAGTGCAGGGGATCCATTATTGTTAAGCAGATTGGTGAGCTTTTTAATGAAACCGATGGGTGTGCCCAAAGCATTAGACAGTTCCCGTGTTCTATTAAAACATATACGTGGCAATCTGTCACTGCTCATATTCAACACCCGCAGCCAATACTTCAGGGTTAATTTTAAGGCTGTTACACTCAATGAGATACGACCGGTTTCTAATCTGATTAGGTAGCCTGGAGTGTATCTAGGCAGATTCAGGAACCTACGGATAAATATGTCTTGTATACTATCCAATAAGTCTTTATGCTCTGTTGCCCACAATGGAGCGGCATACATCAGGACAGCTCTCACTATTGTATCAAAGAGTTTGGTTGATAAATTTATTGACTTTGCTTTTGATTTTATTATTATTGGGTGTGTGGTGTTAATTGCTGTAAGTGCATTTCCTTTAAAGTAATTTGCCGGGTGAGTAGTTGTCATTGTTGGTGTCAGAGGGAATCCCAAGTATGTGTATCTTGAAGTTATTGTTATGGGTTTATCATTCCAGAACCATCTATCCTTATTTGAGGGTTTACCTCCATTACGGAACACCATAATCTTTGACTTGGACTCATTTAGTGTCATTAAGTTCTCATCGAGATATTCTTTCAGTATTTTGATCTTCTTTTGGAGGTTCATCCTGGACTCACCTATAATTGCTATGTCGTCGGCGTACAGCAATAAATGGATATCTCCAAATTCTGGCAAATTTACACTCGGCAGGTCTGAGTTATTATAAATTTCGATTAAGTCCGTGATAAATAATATAAATAGCAATGGGGAAAGTGGTTCTCCCTGGAGGACTCCCGAGTTTATCTTAATACTTTCCGTAAATGATCCCTTCCATCTGATAGCTATAGTTGCTTGTTCGTAGTAACTTCTGATCGTACTTATGAATTGGTAACTTATGCCTAGGTTGTAAAGTTTTTTTCCAAAGTATTGAGTGAGGTACAGTATCAAATACCTTCCTTAGATCGACAACCAATTCTTTATTTAACTCCTGACGTTTCTCTCAGTGAATTGTTGTCACTCTCCTCAGGGAACTTGTGTATATTTATATATTTATATTTATCACAATTATTGTATCTATTTATTCATATATTTATCAATTATATAATCTTATTCATATTTATATTTATTCTGTATTTAACCCTATATAATCTTATATGAACATTGAAATAAATCAGTTTCAATCTCAATCTCCTCAAGGAAACTGAAACGTCGAAAAATAACTGGTTGATGTAGCTATATTTTCCTCAAAATAACTTCCAACAAATGATATTCAAATAACATTTAATGTAAACAATGTTCGCTTGACAAACATCCACTCGGGGAGAACCTTAATGTACTCCTCTACTCACTCTTTTCTGAGAATAAGATTATTCTCGCCAAGTTCCTCAAACCTATCATCAAGTATGTTGAGCATGCAAGCAACATGAACTGCGGGCCTGGGACTGTCTAAACTTATGGAGGATTTGGGCTCCTGAGATCCGGACGTACCTTCGGTGAAGGCCTCGTCTGATTTACATATTTCCTACACTGTTTTAAACTTTGTAAACTCTCTTTTGACCTTTGACTAGATGTTAATAAACTGTTTTTTAATTGTCATTCGGGGAGAAGTCAGCCGTATCAGTAAACTTCATTTAGATAAGGCTTTGATAATTAATATTTTCCAAAATACCGTATTTACATATTGACAAAATATCACAATAGTTACTAAAATTAGAAATGTATACAAAACAATAGATAGGATTTAAATGAATATTGTAATCAATGTCTAAATTATTCTCTTTTGTTCTCTCTTTTTCTATTACTACTTTAAAATGAAATAATTTATTTCTCTTAAAAAAAACCTTTAATATTCAGAAATCTAAAATACACTTCTAAAAATAAAATAGAGCTTATAACTTTTGTCATACAATATTTTCTACATTTTAATTCATCTTTTTTTTCATGTTTGAATGCCATCGTATTTATAAACCGACTTAGACTGAATTGTTGTAATGTATTATATATATATATGTTTGAATATACATATATATATGTGTATGTATACGATAAAATAATAATTGAAAGAAGGAGGGCTCGGCTCATCAGTGGTGAATCCTCCTAGCGGTTTCGTCAATTTAATATCCATACCGCTATACTCTTGTATACTCATATTTTATACACTACTTGTGTGCTATTGAATGCAATAAATGTTTTTAAAGAACGCTATGTACATATGTGTGTGTGCTACTAGAACTGTATATCTAAATTAAATATTTAATGCATCGAGCACCACTGTTCCGAAAAATCAGAAATAGGTATAAGGGCATATAGAAACAGCGCGTTAAATATTTTAATTTTTAGCGATAGATGGCGCTGGGTTAATGGTAATATTCGAAATAATACGCGCCATCTATCATCCGTCTCAGAAAACTAGCAAATTCGAGTAGGTGATAAAGCCCCGTTGGTTAGAGTCTAAGACGACGCTTGTGTTCAAACACCTAGAAAACGTCCATTTTATTGTCATCAATGTGTTTTAAGAGAATAAAATATAAATAAAATAGAGATGGGAAAATACAAGAATAACGGAGAACGATTGATCGATAAAAAAGAACCAAAAACTTAGAAAAAGAAATACGGACTGTAATTCCAATATATTTAAATATAAACATAATAGATCTCGAATAAACAGAGAGAGGGATGTAAAGATAAAAAAATATAACAAAAAAAAAGGGTTTTTACCATTTAGGAATACGTTAGGATGAAATAAAAGGTCCAGATATGGAGGGAAGGAAAAACAATCGGGAATTTTCTGGAAGGAATAAAAGGATTATCCTAAACGTGTCCAAGATTTGATTCACTGTAATCCATCACGGGACATTTGGTAGTTAAAACTTCCATTGCAATACTTTTACATAGTATATTAAAACAACGGATTTATTCGCCTTTTTTTGTAGATTTTATTTAATTATAATTTTTGAAAACAAAAAAAAAAGTTTTTTTTATTCTATAAAATATATATATAAATAAAACTATTTGTTTTTCTCGGGGGTAAATAAATAGGTGATAAAATAATTAAAATAATACATGATATTCATATACCAAAAGAGGTACGACTCTCTAAATTAGGCATCAGAATGATGGCACTGTATATTACCCTAGTTAAAAACCTTACTAATGATGATAAAGAATGAGCCACAATATATACACGAGTTTGGCAAATTTAGACAAAAAGCCAACATATACTGTTGTACCTATATACCATGGTTTTGGGCTTTCGGTCCTCATCAGTACAGGGGAGGCTTCGATTTCATAATATTGCCCTGGACCCCGGGGGGACCACAGGTGTGAGGGGTTCTCGGAAGCTGATCTGTAAATAAGGAAAACGGGACGGTGGCTGACGCCGCTCATTAGGATTATCTTTTAACTTGGGGTAAGTTGTACTCTCTCTCTCTCCATATAAATACCCCTTATAATAAATTAATTATTCCCAAATTTTCTCTTGCTTTATTTATCTCCGCGACAATATTCTACGAGAAGAGTTATGAACTCGGTCGAATTTATCAAAAGTGTACCAAAATATGGCATAGAGGTAAAATTGTTGTCTTAATTGGCTAAAACTAGTGTTGAGGTTCATTCTTCATCATCGCTAATAAATCTTTCTTTCTACCTGGGTGATGTACAGGTTCTGATGTATAATTAAAGGGAGAGGTACCTCTTTTGGTACATGAATATCATCCTCCCGTAACTTTATTTTGTACATATATGTATATTGTCACATCCGTGGCATAGATTCAAGTAAATATTTTTATTATCAATACAATTCAAAGTGTTTTAAACAATTTAATTAAAATTGTTTTGAAAATAGAGCAATCCATAAATAAATCTTTAATTAAAAAGGCATATATTGGATTAAAATTGCATAATATTATCGAGTATATGTGTGTGTGATAATTTTTATAAGTTATAAATTGTTATCTGTTTATAAGAGATTTCACATCAGCAAGAACTTCTACTAATATAATAATTAATAAATAACTAGACAGAAATCACCAAGCTGGAATATTGATTACAATCATTTGAGTTTTTATTTATATAAAATGCTATTAATTGTTAAAACAGGGAAAACATATCCAGTCTAAAAAAACACAGTATTTTAAATATATTGTATAATTTACTATATATAGAGAGTGGGGATAAAAAAAAAAATAAACTTTTTTTTCCAATTTTCTCTCACTCATATTTACAAAAAAAAAACTGAAATCAATATAGGCGCAACTTTATATATATTTACATGAATGGAATATTTAAAGAAATTAATTTTATAAAATCCAATATTTTCTCAAATAGTTTTTTTTTTATCCTATTTAAATATTTGCCCGCATAATTATTTTTCTTGCTATTGATTAGAAAGGGGTCGGGAGAGATATATAAAAAATAGAATAATTTCAATAATAAAGGCCAAATAAATAATATTACTGGTTATATAATTTAATGCTTCGCTACGTTTTATTATAAATATAAATTGATTTGCATAATTTGTTAATTATATTACTGTTTTCGCAGCTATTTTCCAATTAAACATTTTCGTACAGTGTTCGTACTGTTAGGGAAATATATTTTCAGATATGAAGACTCATCAGTAGTGAATACTTTCAGCGGTTTCGCCAGTTTAAGTCTTTAAACATCGCTCGAATATTTTATTGTTTATATAACTGATTATACTTTGAAGGATTATTTTGTTTAGATATTTAGGGAAATTATACACACATATACATTGTATAAATGATAAAAAAATATATGTACAAATATAAAAATAAAGGGTACCTCTCCCTTCAAAATATAAGTCAAAACCATCTATCGACCGTTACAGAAAATTAACGGATTCGGGTCGGTAACGAAACAAAAACACCAGCTTTGGAAAATCCGGAATGTCCACCAGGGTTTCAAGCTAGAAGCTTTCGTCAGTTCAGGACGAACTAACTAACCTTGGCTTACAGGTATTATTATTTATCTTGCTTATTCCTCAAGTTGTTTAAACGATCTCCATTAAGTTCCATTGTCTCAGCTTTTATATTATCGTCCTGGTGTTTTCCCAGATATCTTTTTTCGAGGATTTGATACAATCAATGGCTTACAGGTACATGTGCTAATAGAACATGTTTGAAAAATTGCTGAAATATCGGGAGTAAATAAAAGAGAAAATCTCTCCCTCACATTTATTTTTAGCATTAAAATCTGCCATCCTCTTTTACTGATATATCCTGAGGTGGGTTATCGTTTGAGGTTTACGTGTAGATTAAGAAATTATATAGTGTAAATAAATAAAATTTCTTTGCAAGGTGACATTCAATATTAGAAAACCGTATATAAGTACTCTTCCTAATGTCCATAGTTTGCTTAAATGCAATATCTGAGATTGCATCCTTCAGTGCAGCATCTATAAGTTGAATAATCAAATACAGTGTTAGAGCTCTAAAGAAGCGGTCTGGTAGATTAAATTGGCGATTGGGGAGGGTTCACGACTAATGACCCAAGCCCTCCCAGTGTTTTCCACCGCAGTAAGGACAGTATAAATTTGATTTCTCTTTGAAAGAAACATTCGCGTCTTAATGTTTTCATTTGCTATAGTTAGTTTGGGTAGTATTGAACTTGACTGACGTATAATAGTTAGTTTGATTGACGTAATAGTTAGCTTGACTGATGCCCTAAGTATAAATCTATAACGCTGAACAGATGTTTAAAAAAACAAATAGTACAACCTTGATGTTACTCCGAACCCTGTATCTGCTGTGCTACATGGTGATGATGAAAGCCTCCCATGAACGACGGACCATATGAAGACAGATGACTCAGGAATTTCTTGATTTCCTCTTGTTCAGCTTGCAATGAACGGCGCTACAAGGAGAGAACTCGTGTTTCGGGAGGCTAGGGTCTTTCATGTGATGTCCTACTATGCAACAATATTTTAAACCACATTTTACATATCAAAGAAATAATTAATGATATATATAAACTACAATTTATAAATCTTATCCATTAAATAGATATATCTATTCTATAAAACAATCCCTTGCATAAATTTCCTCCCTGGAGGAATGATTGATTTTACTCAATAGATATATTTATAATTTACATGGAATTCATAAAGTTATATATATTATGGAACTACATTTCTTTAATGAACGGATTCGTGACAAACTTTCGGGCTGTCAAGCCCTTCAACAGGTACAATGAAATGTGAGTAGACAGAACTATATAAAAGAATCGATTCTTTTATATAGTTCTGTCTACTCACATTTCATTGTACCTGTTGAAGGGCTTGACAGCCCGAAAGCTTGTCACGAATCCGTTCATTAAAGAAACGTTTTTCTCCTTATTTTATCATCTATTGTAACCAATTCAAGAGAAATTTCTTATAAGTCTTTTCAATATTATGGAACTATTTATAATATAGTATAGTAGATAGATAAAAACGCAAATCTTTATCCAACTATTGTCCGTCTCTGTAAATTATCGGACTCGGGTCAGTGACAAAACTACAACGCCAGCTTTGGCAAATACAGAATGCCCATTTGAAGACCGTGGTTTCGAGTTAATGGCCCTCGTCAGTTCAAGGTAGACTAAGTCTACTTGATTTATAAGAGTCGCTCATTTGTAATCTCTGATTTGAAGCGCGACACGCTTGAAAAACAAATATTATTGGAAAAGAAACTGCTTTCAATCAAAATTGGTAGGTTGGTATGAGTAAAACAGGTAGAACAGTTTTAACTACACGCTGAAAGAAAGAAACATTAGAGTACAGCTGAAGAACAAAGTAATTTCAACTGGTAAGAGAATAAAAGAAACAAGCAAAGAGTGTTTGCTCAACAGATTGTGTCTTATTTTAAATCCATGTGAGACAGTTATTGCCAGGACTCTCCCATCCCCACTCTAGGTTACCGGGGCACAAAGTGGGTCAGGTCAA
This sequence comes from Cordylochernes scorpioides, assembly GCA_030710605.1. Taxonomy (NCBI): domain Eukaryota; kingdom Metazoa; phylum Arthropoda; class Arachnida; order Pseudoscorpiones; family Chernetidae; genus Cordylochernes; species Cordylochernes scorpioides. The sequence goes on along the minus strand of CP092881.1, from coordinate 7,911,663 downwards.
ACCCTGCTGCCGAACTTCACCCATCTAACTTAACCTAACTAGATGACAAAGTTCTGGACAGCCTCCAAAATCAATAAACCTCCTTCACAAACAACGGCGTCTCCCTTCGCTATACTTTCTTCGCGGAATTTTGTCTCTTGAAATGATTTTTATTGATTTATCTTCTCCAATTTCTCTCGTCTGTTTGCTCCCTCACTGAAATATTTGAAGATATCCTTTGCCGTTTCCGAGAAGAACGTTTGTTTTCATTCTTACAACTTTATCCGCAAGTTATGCAAAAAAACAACACATATCTACAATGGATTCTGAATTCGTGAATAGCAATAATCAGAATTGTAGTTGCATATGTAAATAAAGGGAAATGGGGCCATAAAGAGTTACATTATAAAACCCCTTGTTGGGCGCTAATATTGGGTTCCTATATGAACAGAAATTATGTACAAAACTTGAATCGCTCTCTCCACGTTTCAACAGCACCGTTATGTTTAAGACCCATCACATATCAATATTATATTCTGAATTTAACCATATTGGTAGCCATAATTGTAGTTGCAGATGGAAATAAAATAGATATACGACCATATATAGTTATATTATCGAGCTCTCTTATTGTGAACAATATTTATAATTTTAAATACCTTTCACACAATCGTACCTTAAATCACGATAGAATAGAGAAAAGAATCGAGAAAGTCCATATAGATTTATCAGAATAGAACGTTCTATATTTATACACCAGGAGTTCAATCTGCCAAACGGCCAATTGTCCAGCAAGTGCTAAACCTGGACACCATGTCACATCAAGAGACAAAGCGGACATTTGACACACCCTGTGACATACCGAAGGTCTAGGAGCGTCATCTGTCAATTAGTTCCATCATCTAACAGGCCGGACACCTTATCGTTCTCACCAACAATAGGCTCAAGATGTCTTTCGAAATTTAGAAATAGCTGCTCTTGTTGCATACTGAGATCTCTTGTTCTTCTTCAGAACTGGCCTCAAGCAAAGCCCAAACAGCGCCAATATATGCCTTCAAATATAAGCTGCATACTCGTACATGGACAAAACTTGATATGAAAATTGTTTGATTCCACAGGTTCTTTTTTTTTTTTAAGGAGGCAGGAGCAATTTTAATCACACTTGATTTCAATAAAGGACACGGTGTATCAAATATCTTTCAGAGTTATTGTCTGAATCTCGATATACATGGGAAAAGATACAACTTTCTCAAGTTTTGTCCATGAGTGTATATATGCCGAATGGACAATTGAATAGAGTTCTAATGGTCGGGGAGAGTCAATTGGCGAAAGTTCTGGGGGAATTCCCTATCAATATGGTAGACCTTTCCAAACTCATTTATCAATTTTATAGAAATTCTATTACTCTTAATGTTGAAGCCCAAACTATAATCTCATCTCTAAATATATAAATAAGGATACCTTATATTTCTTGAGGTTCTTCATATCTTCCTATCCAATGATTAAATTTAAACTAATGAACAAAACTTAAGTAAGTATTGTGTGTGTGCCTTTTGCTATGAACATCAGGATTCAGACAATAACTCTGAAAGATATTTGATACACAATGAGCTTTATTAAAGACACACGAGATAACCAAGTGCGAACAAAAAGTTATCTCTGTTTTCTTCTTCTTAAAAAAAAAAAAACAGACGATCGGCGATTTCAAAGACTTTCCAATTCCTTAAGTTTTATCCATGAGTCTAATTCTCCTTCTTTTTCCCATCAGTCTCAATTCATTCATTTACTACCCACAAATACAGAAAGTTCACCCACCATCTATTCACAAATATGCATGCTATATCTTCTATTTAATAAGATAGGACCTTATACAGCGTATAACCGTTTTGGTTGTAAATATACTATCAGATATAAAATGATATCCCGTGGTTTGTTTGGTTGGAATTTATAGAAAGACATAGCGACGTAACAGAACAATTTTATTTGAATAAAAGAGGATTAGAAATAACCCCCTTTTCTGTGAGTATTAAAATTTGTATTAAACCAAAAGGGAAATTAAGAATATAGAAAGATTTAGGTAAATAGAGAACAAAAAAATCTTAATTTGATTAAATTAATTTTAAACGTCTTTAGGGAAAATCTATTTGTAGATTTAATTCACAGTTTATCTACTCAAAATAGCAGAAACGGCGTAAAGACATACAATAACTTACTCCTTCTACTTGGACAATTCAATGTATTTTATTTATAATTATATGATCTCAGGCGAAATTACTATTTTGACTAATATCCATTCCCCTATCCTTATGTAAATTTCTTTCTTTCTCAGCTTCTTATATTCCTCTCATTGTTATCCCAAATAGAAATAGTATTTTTTGCAAATTTTTACTAATCTCCTAAAATTAGCTTGCAAATAAGAATTATATAAAATATAATTTATTTGTATACTAACTTATTTTACTTATAAATTTCTTTCCTGATTGTATCTTCGATTCATTTCAGTAACATATTGAGAAAGAGTAAAACACGAAAGCCCGATATAAAAATGTATATTAATGTATGTTATAATACCTTGATAAAGGTTGGCGTACAGCCAACTAAAATATTGATAAAATAAATGATATTTAATCCATCCTTTTTAATTAAAGATTTATTTATGGATTGCTCTATTTTCAAAATTTATTTTTTATATATATTATATTATTTTTTTACTATAAATTTAAAACACATATATATTTAAACGATGCAAATATTCGAAGATATATTAATATAATATTTTTTATTTACATTTTTCCAGCACATTACTTACGTTTGAGTAGAATTGTCTCATAAATACTAGCAACCAAAGTACTTAAAAAGGAGAAGAGAAAAAAACAATAACTTTCAGCAGGTTAGCTAAAAATATTCCATTTAATATTGGGGGCGCAATATTGCAAATAAAATTTAATACAGGAAGAAGAAGAAGAAAAAAAACTTTTTTTTCCAGGAAGAAATCTCAAGTTTTCCATAAACAGTCAAATTCAGATATTTAATATCGGAAATTGAATATATGCTCAGGGTTTGGCTAAAATTGAATTTGAGGTTGGCTGGAAGAACATTGATCAACTGACGAGTCAATAGTCGGCTGGCTTTAAAATCAAATCTGGGCGAAGACTTGATTATATTCGGATATATGGAAATATATTTTGTGTGTTGAAAATATAGTTTATATGTATTTAAAATAAATATATAGGTTATATTCGATAAGATAAACCCTTGAATCAATATTAAAATAAAAGCATAAAGCCTCCAGGGAAAATATTCTTTTAAAAATATATTTTTTATTGAAAAATATCTCGAGCTTTCGGGGAGTAAGCCCTTCTACGGGAGAAACTATTTGACATCCTTAAAACGCCAATAAAATATCAAACATATTGGCGTATTAAGGATGTAAAATAGTTTCTCCCGTAGAAGGACTTACTTTCCCGAAAGCTCGAGATATTTTTTAATAAAAAATATATTTTTAAAAGAATCTTTTCCCTGGAAGCTTTATGCTTTTATTTTAATCAGGTTTATATATATATATTTAAAATTAAAATATAGTTTATGAGATTTATAAGTACTTTTTAAAATAAATATTTACTTCACTGTTATATTGTAACAAAGTATTTATTATCAGAGTATTATTTTTTATGTTTATATTCTGTTATACTCTGTACACTTCCCTCTTTTGCTTATCTTTTGTTTTATCGCTCCTAATTGTTCTAGCCTGAAATAAATTGTTGTCTCTTCCTGAAATTGGTCTTCCCTAATTTTACACGTGGCAATTTATTTGTATTGGAAATCTATATATATAAAAATCAATGTTTGTATGTTTGTTTGTTTGTATGTCCGGTATACAAATTCGCAGTAGTTCACTAATTCAAACCAAAATTTCCATAAATAGGTAAAAAAATACGGGGAAGACGATAGACTATTTTAAAAATATATAAATCAATTATTATAACCATATATTCAAATTATTCTACTTAGCTCACGAACTGCGCCCTCTATCAAAGATTATATTAAATTATGCTGATGCAAACAAATAGATAATGCTAATAACTAACAATTATGAAAAATTCTTATCTAAATATATATCACTCGGGTAGATATGCACACGGGTCAATCCCGGGGCGAAGCCCGGGTTACCCGTCTAGTTTCATATAAAAATAAAAGAAGTCGGTGGACGAATGGTTTAAAACCCTCGATTCCCAACAGCCATGAACCGGGATTCAATCCCGTATTGGACACTTTGTTTTAATATGGGAATAACCTTCATATATTATTCTTTGTTGTAAATATCATCAGCTAGGTTGCCTATTTTTGAGCGGTACCTAATAGAAGAATCAGAGAAAATAGAATTTCATATATAAATATTATAATAATATTTTGACGTTTGGGAGAGGATTCACCACTGATGAGCCAGGCCCTCCCAAAATTTTATCATCGCAGAAAAGATAGTAGAAATTGTTTTATGTAAACACCTCTTTGGTAGATTGTGAGGATTCCATTAGATCCCGTGTGGATCTCATGGAATAAAGTCCGCCCTAGACTGACGAGGGCCATTAGCCCGAAACCATGGTCTCTAGGTGGACGCTTATCAATTTGCCAAAGTTGGTGTTGTGGCTTTGTCACCGACCCGAGGCCGCTAGTTGCGGCGACGGTCAATAGATGGCGTCAGATTCTGACGTTTATTTTGAAGGGAGAAGCGCCCATTGCTTCTATGGATTAATTTCCTCCCGGCAAATTTTCCATCTATAGATATTTATGTCATATATCCTGATAATAAATCCGCGCGTCCTTTCAATTTAGTTTATATTCCTAAACAATCCAATCATATTTAGAAATAACAAAGTGATTAATTAAAAGAACACCAATCAAAGTAGATAACTACATCGTAATGAAGACGTGAAAATTAATGAGAAAAGTGAAACACAAAGTTAAATGAACTTCTTTAAATGACCCTCCTAGAAAATCTAGAAGAAAGTAAAAAAAAAAAGAAAGGAAGAGAATGGAGTATAATCTTTCTTAAAGAGATAAAACGGCGAACTTCCTTAAATGAGAAAGACGCCGCTAACAAAGGAAAAATCGATTTCTTGGATGAGAACGGGTCAAATATTACCGAAAATTTAGAAGTGGGCCATCCAATTCGGTCGGTGTGTATTGAAAAATTGAAAAGCGCTTCTCAAATAACCATTTCACTAAACCCTTTTATCATGCTATTTTCTCTGTGAAACTACTTTTTTAAAATATATAGTTTTGACCAGGTTTATGACGTGATAATGCCTCTTTATAGAATAGATCAATTTGACGCTATACATTGTGAAATGTTCTATTTAGGTTTATATATAGCTTCATATAATTTGCTATAAAATTGAATTTATGTATTATATATATATATATAGAGACAAAGGTCGCCTCTCCTGTCAAAATAGACGTCAAAACCAGACGCCATCTATTGACCGTCGTCGCAAATAGCGGTCTCGGGTCGGTGACAAAGCCACAACACCAGCTT
>CP092881.1:7871837-7906048 GCA_030710605.1 Cordylochernes scorpioides | reverse complement strand
AACGGTTTGAGCCGGCCATCGGGAAATAACAACAATGAGTTTTTATAGGGAAAGCGTGACCTTTGGCGGTCGATTTAACAGAGCATTTGAAACGATGAAATATAACCCCAAATAAAATAATACTTTATATAACATAATTTTAAATAAAACATTTTAATATAACATATATATATCTACAGAGTATCCAACTACATAAACAGAGAAATCCAAAGCAACAAACAGATATCAACCCAGACTTCTAAATGGCCCTCTAACTATACCCCTAACTATAACTGGAGTTATTCGCGGGGAGTTATAATAGATGAAGAGAGAATACCTAACGTAACTATGGCAACCTATTGTGGCCCAGAAAAACTTTCCCATAAATATTTAACCAATAGAGATGGAGTTCGTTTGGTGCCCACAATTGCCTTCCTTCTCTTCTAGATTTTTATTTACCTTCACCCCCGCGGAGTGTTTTAAAGTTAACTTCTCAGAAATATATATTAATATATGTGTCATATTGTATTGTACGTATAGATCAATTTCCTCTCCGGCTAAATTTCCATCTATATTTATATATATATTGAAAGCCTTATTTTGGATTTAAAATGAAACATTTTATTTATAACAAAATGCCAATATTTCAATAGGCTATACGCCTAACTTCGTCAGGGCTTTTCTTGTTCTTAAACTGTTTTGATTATCACGCGATGCCTATATATATATCTAATATATCTTTACATCTTTACATATCTATATATGTATTTACATATCTATATATGTATTTACATATCTTTACATCTTTACATATCTAATATATCTTTATACATATCTTTACATATCTATATATATCTTTACATTTATTTATCCCTATATTTGTCATTTTATAAGTTTATATTTATTCAATTTTGTATTTAACCTTATATAACTTTATTTGGAGACGTCGTAATACAATAGTTTCAATCTCTCACTCTCTCTTAGACTTCACGTTATATATTGAGGGAATTATTTATTAGTTAAATGGTTACAATATATGAGAATTCGAAACTCTTATAGACGCGTATGATTCTTTTTAAAAATATTTATATAGGAATTCATACAATAACTCTGAAAGATATTACAGAAACCTTTATTACCTCTATCTCCTTAAAAATAGACTATACCGGCCACATCACAAAGACTTTCCACTTCCATAAGTTTTATCTATGAGTTTATTTTACCATAAGTAACTGCTATAAATTATATTAAAATATCCTATTTACCAATTTTATATAGATAATATATATTTATAATAATATATCTCTATATATAAATAATTTCTAACACAAGAAAAAAGGTTTTCGTTAAAAATCTAAAATAGAATATTTCGTTAAATAATCAGACAAAATTTGTGAAAACAATATTTTTACTTTTATTTGATTAGAAACACTTAAAGTCATAACTAGGTTAATTGGGAGAACAAGATATTAATTTTTAAAAGCAATCTATATAAAAAAACAAATATTGAGTTTTCAACTTTAGAAAAAATATTTAATCAGCAAATTGTATTGAAGTTTTGATAATTTATTTCCAGGGGTTTTCTATAAATATATCCAATTTGTTTTTCAAGATTAGTTTTAATTAGGTTTGGAGATAAAATGTTTTAAAGATGAAGAAGAGGTTGAAATTGCAATTGAATCAAGCTAATAAAAATTTTAAAATTTAATTGGATTTTATTTTTTATTTATTCTACAAAAATATCTAATTGCTACACGCTGTAGTTTTTTTTTTAACTTCAGTTCATGATATAGAGAATTTCTATTTTAAAATAGGTATACCAATGGACAAAACTTAAGGAAATTTTATATTCTGATGTCGCCGGTCGCTTTTTTGTTAAGGAGACCGAGACAATTTTGTTCATATTTGGTTATCTCGTGTCTTCAATAGAACTTCAATTGTCCTCACTTCTTTTTTCTAGATTTGATTCATTTTGTCTCCTCTCTTATTGTAAAGACGTTGCTGTATCACCTCATAAGCATAAATAAATAAATAACAGGTCACTGTAATATATTTGAGAGTTATTGTCTGAATCCCGATATACATGGTAAAAGGTACAACTTCCTTTAAGTCTTGTCCATGAGTTTAAGTATATATCGACATTGGACAAAATACGTACAGCAACCAGATTCTTTTATTAAAATTTTCTTGACATAAAATGCAAGTTTTCGAAATTTAGGCTTTTTATCAAAACTTACTACACTTATTGTATGTTAATGTTGTTTAGTTTCTTAGAAACCAGCGCTTTAAGAGCAAATCGCTGACATTTGTGAACTGACAATGTATGGGAACACGGTAGAATGTTGTTGGCTGAGTTCTGAATATATACTCATTGGCAGAACTTGAGGAAGCTGTACCTTTCAGCATGTATATCGGGGAAATATATTTATAAATATGCAAAATTTCCTTAAAAGTTAGGACATTCTTTCCTATATAAGAAAGACTAAAATCCTATTATTCAAATATTAAGAACATTAGATTTAACAGACTAAATAGGGTGTAGTTTGTTATTTGGTCTTTTTATCGTATGTTCTCAATATATATATATAGTCCTAATTGTGTACACCTCTCGTAAAAGGTTTTTTCGAAAAAATATTTCATATAAAGATATTAATAAAATTTAAAGAATTCTCAATTAAAGAATAAGAATATGTTTATAATGTAATATACTTTAGGATATAAATAAAAATTGAACTATTTTTGATGCATATGTTTCTACTGCCCTTACTGGAATGATTAAATAATGGGAGGGCCTGGCTCATCAATGGTAAACCCTCCCATTATGTTATCATTGAAGTAAGGATTCTCCACCCTGGACACTTTATTTCTCCGTTTATCATTACTCTTCACAATTCATCTTTTCATACTTCATCCCTAAGGTTAGAAATAAACGTTATTTCCCCTTAGAATAAATTTCGATTTTCCGTTCAAAAGAAACACATGCGGGATAATTTTCAAATGTCGTTCTACAATCATAAGCCGCATTATATTGTAATAAGAGTAGTAGAAAATTGATTTATTAAAAAAAAAAATCATACGCGCCAAAAATAATTCAAATTTTTTATAACAGATGGCGCGCTAATGCATCATATTATTACTTTAGGATGTTCCTCAAAATACACAAAATATAAATAATATTTTACATATAAACAAATTTAAACTAAATATAGAGATAATATTTATATAAACACATTATATATTATAAAAAAAGGCATCTCCTCACATTTGTACTATTTTTTCACATTATATATTATGTTATATCAACCTATATGTTCTTATATACTCTCAGAATCATATTCCGTAAAACTTGGAGAATATTTACATATTTCCAAATAATAAAAATATTATAATATTCGAAATATGTTTGTATCCATTCCGAGAATATATATTTCTTTTTATAAAAAGCTCTGCGAACCATATATCGCTATTCAAATATTGGAAAGATAGGAGTAGAAAAAGTAGGAGAGAGTTATATTAAAATTCTATAAAAATCTTCAAATATTTCTTTGATAACTTTCTTTAACATGATATATTCCACATAATCTATGCTCATTCAGTCATAGGAATTGTATTTATATAAAGATATTCCAAATATTATATTGGCTGTAATTCGAGAATATTATAAACCTTTAAAAATATATGTAAATAAGATATTTCAATATATAAACTTTAATATATTATATTAAAGAAGCCTTTGAAGCAAATTTAAACGTTTATCAAATATGGTATTGGTGTGCATGAGCTATTATTCAAAATTGTTTCGATTTGCATAACAAAAGAATAAATTTTAAAATTTGAATTAATCTTTATATGTAATATTCTCGATACACTCAATACACTGATGGACAAATCTTAAGGAAGTGGAAAGTGTTTGATGTCGCCGGCCGTCTGGTTTTCTTTGAAGAGACAGAATCAATTTTGTTCACACTTGGTTATATCGTGTGTCTTCAATAAAGGTCACTGTAATATCTTTCAGAGTTATTGTCTGAATCCCGATTATACATGCTAAAAGGTACAACTCGCTTAAGTTTTGTCCATGAGTGTTTATCACCAATATGCAAAAATGTCAATTTGAAATTTTGTATATATTAAATAATTTCTAAATATCGTTCCCTCTATATAACGTAACCTATATCAAAATATAAAAACATATCAAATTATCACAACTGGCGTATTTCCATATAATAATTGGCCACAAGAACCCACATAAAATAGCGAACAATAAACGATATGAAAATTAGTACAAAAGTGAAATTTTACTTGGATCAGGTGGAATTTGGTCGTTGACGTACAGCTTGCACCACACTGACCAGGGCCAACAGCCCGAAACGCGTACGTGGTTAGATTTTCTTGATTAATCAAGAAAGAATATTAATACAATTCTGTAATAATTAAAAATCAACGATTATTTAATATTTATTCCGATAGATGGCGTAAGCCATCAGTAACCTTTAGTTAAATGTTCAGAAGATGACTTTTTTCTTAACGTAAAGATAAACATTATCATTAATCAATATTCTATTATAAAACCGCCATATTGCGAAGTTATATATTTTAAAATAAATTGAGAATATATAAAAATATTCCATATTTCTATATAACCATTAAACTATAATTGACTGTCATTCTCACTTCCTTTCAAGCGAAATTTATTTCTAATTACTCATCACAGAATTTTTTTCCGTGGTGCCAGATATTATCTTGAGAAATTGAAGATATCGATTTAACGGGTGACTTTAATGATTTTTTTTTTTTTCAAATTGATAATTTTGAAATGAAAGTGTGTTATTCTATCTCTATCTTTTAATACCTTATAGAAACTTATATGAATGATTTATTTCTGTGAAAAATAGATACTTCGACAAGTTAAAGTTTTTTATTTTCTCAGCGTTTTAACAAATATATTTTATCTTCGTCAGGAGAAATAAATAAAGCATTTGGCAAGGTGTTAAAAATTGTTCTGAGGTTGCAAGGGCGTTCTCAAGCGATTTTTCGAATTTAGTACAACATCTAAAGCACGAGTCAAAAACAAATATTGAACTCGTCAAATGAATGATGTCTAATAAATTAATTTTAGTCTTTTTCCCTCTCTTTTTTCATATTCATATTTATGTATTTAACCTTACATAATCTTATATGGACTTTGAAATGAATTAGTTTCAATCTCTCTCTCTCTCGCACGCGATCTACGTTTTTTTTCGTAGATCGCGAAATACGTGGTATCGCTGGAGACCCGTTGGCAATCTTCCATCAAACTCTGCAGCGGTGACGTCATGTACATATTCATTATACATAGTATATATTTTATTGTATTTTTTATTTTCCTTCTTTTTTTATATATTATCTTTTCATATCTACTTGAATAGTGCGGACTGTACACTTTTGCCCATATTTTGACGGGATGTCAATAAAACTGTGTTATTTGTCTCTCTCTCTCGCTATCATAGTTTAACAATTTTCCCACTTATATATTTATGTGGGAAAAAAAACAATAAAAAAATAATTTTAAATGTTAAACCGCTCACATGAGCATTTTAGATGGCAGAGCGCCATCTAGTGGAACAAAAATCAACTAAACGTTGATTTCTTAATATAAGAAAAGAAAAAATATATATATAATTTTTTTACTCATATTTATATTTCCAATGTCAATTACATATTGTATGTGAATAATATGCAAATAAGCAATTCATTAGACATTTTATAGACAAATTATTACTTTTTTTAATATTCAAATTATAAATTATATATATTCATTGAACATATATATAATATTACGGATACACAATTATACCTAATATATATATATACACCAACAAAGTCGAATATCGAAATGTTTTCGCTCAAATGACTAGAAGATTGGAACGGGATAAAAGTTACTAGAGCTATAAATTTATAAAAAAGAACAAAATAATAAAAATAAACTATAAATGAAGTTATGAAGCACCGTAGCCACATAATGGTGTAGAGAACAGATGGTATTGCCATCTGTTGTCAAGTAATGAAACTACTCCTTTTGTTTGTTTGAGGTTGGTAGATTGTCATGGGTTGGTGGGCTAACAGACAATAATGGTGCGACGTTTTACAGGTGGAAAATTGTTTTTTTATCTCTTTTATTGTAGTGTTTTTTAGATATATATTGTAACGATTAGGATGTAAATTGAATATATGCATATATTATATCTATGATGCATTAGCGCGCCATCTGTTATCAAAATTCGAAACTATTATAGACGTGTATGATTCTTTTGAAAATTAAACAATTTATACTACCATTGCAGTAAGGACAGTAGAAATTGTTTAATTTTCAAAAGAATCATACACGTCTATAATAGTTTCGAATTTTCATATTATATTTATATTAATAAAAGTTAGATGTGTTATTATATATATATTACAGTTTTAATATTATGTTTGAAAACCGAAAATTATATAATTAATTTTGAGATGTGATTAGTACTGTAAATTCCGGATAATTTGTGAGTAGGATCAATAGGAAGTCTACAGGTGATATATCCCCAGTATTGTGGCTGTACTATTGTAGATTTATATACTTCATCTGTTGAAGATCTGAAGCACGAAAGCTCATGGTTTAAATCTAATAAAAGAAACCTATTACAAAAGAATTTATCTTTTATATCAAATATGGAATATAATATTAAACAATTTATTTACTATACTAACAATGCTATTCCATAAATATTATATTAAAACTCTCTTTATATGATTCAAAAGGCTATCAAAATTTGGAGTTTAAAAAAAAGCTAACTCCCTTAATCCGTTAAATTATCCCAAAACTGACAATTTTAACCATTTGTAATTAGCTTTCCAAAACTTCGTTGTTCACAAAATTATCTAGGTAACATGAAGGACATTCAAAATATTCGATTTCAAATTTAACTTTAATTTGTTCATCAATATAATTAAGGGTAAACAGCCTCCGTTTATGTCCCAACGTGAAATAACTTGCGAGATTCTAGGCCTAGCATTAGTCGCTCAATTAAATTGTGTTATGCATCGACAACATAATTACAAACCTCATTAACATTTTTAATGAAAAGTTTAATAGCAAACTACTGAAAAAAATTCCATTACAAAGATCGTTTGGCAATCTTTCAAGTAATTTCATCCAATTTTTTTTATACGTAGACAAATATATATGAAGCGTTTATTTTAAATTTTAAAAATTTGAAGAAAAAAAAAGTAATTTAAAAAAAGAATTAATTTGAAAATTTAAATATCAATTGTTTGTATCATTGTATTCAAAGAAATATTTGGTAGAATGAAGTTTAAAGGAATGTGTTTATTATATAAATTAATTCAAGAGATGATATAATTAAAAGCAAAATCTTTTATTTCAGAAAGTTCTTTCTTTTAAAACAATGAAAGCGTGTTTTAAAAAAAAACCTTTACACGGCAAAAGTGTTAATCAAAGAGTTATTCTAAACATTCCGTGAAGAATAAAAGAGCTATTTTGTTAATCTTGAATCAAAAGAGTATAATTTAAATCTCATTATCCAACACGTTTTTTATATCGTCTGAAAACTTTGTTATTTTCGCCATCTTTTAATGTAACTAAACGTGAACACAATGAGGAATGTCTTTTTAAAAAAATAGTTGTCTTTTTACTGTTTGGAATTGTTTATTTTAAAATATGTATTGGCTGCGTTTTTTATAAATAAATCTAAATATATTTTTAAAAATTATATTCAAAAATCAATATCCATATTTTAAAATTATATATCTTTACTACTTTTTAACTATTAAAGCATATTTTAGCGTGTTTAAACACTTTAGGCCTTAAATTCCTTTTTTTTTTCTGAAATTTAAAAGTTTCTGTGAAATTCCTTTTGGTAGGTTAACAATGTCCAAAGTGACCTTTATTGAAGACACATGAGATAACCAAGTGTGAATAAAATTGTCTCTGTCTTCTTAAAGAAAAATAGACGACCGGCGATATCAAAAACACTCCCCACTTCCTTAAGTTTTGTCTATTGTGTATATCTATTTTATTCTGTATAATCACATGTGAAGTAATGTAAAAAAAAAAACTGTTTCAATCTCCAGAATAATTTCAATATTTGTAATTTACAATGTTTATCGTAAGATAGAGGCTGCCTGGCCGGCATTCATAGTTCTTCAAATAAAATATACTTCGGCCAGTAAATCTTATTTTTTAAATTTTATTTAACAGTTGGGAGAGACACGCCATATCCACAATTAGGATAATTGCGTGTATATCTCAAATATATACAATTAACACAATTGAACATTAGGAATCATGAAAATTAAACGTTCGATGTCAAATTTTGCATATAGCAATTAGAAATAGTAGCTTGAAATATGTAGTCAACACTTTCGCCTTGAAATATATACATTCTGCAGAATATATTAAACTTAATGTATTGGTCTTTATTGCAAGCAACTTGTTTTATATTAGTCAGGTAATGTGGGTTTTATTCCCTTAGATCAGAGGTTAATGAACAGTTTATCAGAAGGTGTTCAGGGGTTTGTTTTTCGTTTCCACAAGTGCATGCAGGTGAACCAATTTTGCCAATTCTAAACAAATATGTGTTGAAGTCACCATGTCCAAATCTTTTTATTGTCTCAACGTTTCGACAAATAATTTCTAACGCTTTGCCAAATGTTTTAATTTTTGTTCGCTCCTGACGAGAACAAAATATTTTTGTCGAAACGTCGAGACAATAAAAAGATTTACTGGTCGAAGTGTATTTTATTTGAAGAATGACAATGTTTTGCTAAATAGTTTTGAGCGACGTAAATATTGGTGAGTCAGTTTCCAAATTATTTATATTGATGTTTCAACTCTTTCACAGCCCATCCGGCGCCTGTGTCTATAATTGAGCCAACACTCAGATACCACTCACGTGCTATAGCGTGTGATATTTAGCCTTTACTCATGTGACTTTTCACGCGCTGGGACGTGATCAAAGATACAACAATTATTGTTCTATCTACTTTGCATTCTCAATTAGATTTGATGGCATCGGGAAAGTAAACGTTGTTATTAATATCTACATGTAAATTAAGGTAATTTTGACTTTTTTGATTAAAGTATTTTATTTATTGTATATACTGTGTGTTATATAAAAGAACCTGGGACATGTCTACTCCTATAGAAATAACTAAACAGCACACGGGGGTAAATAAAATTATTCGATAAACTTGAAACTTTTATTCAAACCACTCAATCTAGGATTTTATCAGACCATGTATAATCAGAAATGACAAGAAATATCCGTTTGGAAACATTATCCTTTTGTTAATCACAAAACTGAATTCTACCAAGATAGTTTAATCGTGGATATAATTGATAGATGGCAGTAGGGAATCAAAAGTACGGCTATTATATGGACAGCCCTACCTGCTATTAAAGTAACATACCTAAACCCAAACAGAAGGAATCACTATAAACTCATCCCTCCTCTCTAATGAAAAGGACAGTGTATCACACATGCATACAACGGGAGAATTTAAATTCCAGTGCAGTTACATCCTTATCTTGTACAACCACCCGGAAGCACACAGATCTCATCTTCAATCTTAGTTTTAATATCGCCACGTGGAAAATTAGGGAAGACCAACTTCGGGATGAGACAACAATTTATTTCAGGCAAGAACAATTAGGAGCGATAAAACAAAAGATAAGCAAAAGAGGGAAGTGTACAGAGTATAGCAAAATATAAACATAAAAAATAATACTCTGCTAAAATAATAAATACTTTTTTAATAATATTTTGTCTGTTGAAGAGCGATATCTCGAAAGCTCGTGGATATTTACATGATAAATAATCTTTGTGTGCGAAAAGGGTTTCATACAATTTTACCATCGATAGAGAGATGTTCTATAAGAACCAGAGAAACATAGTAGAAGTGAAATTAGAGATAATTGTGGCAGTACGACTCTAATTACTTTGTAGAGATATATTAGTGTGGAAGACACAAACCTATAAAAGGAAACAAGAGATAGATATATCATTGTTTAAACAAGAAATTCGCTACTAGAGTATGACTGAAATAGAAGCCGCCCAGGAAGAAGCATCATAGGTTAGAAATTGGAGTAGCAATACATGGCGGTATACAATCAAAAGCAAGGCTATAATTACATTAGACGTTGTTGTAGTTGAAAGAAGAACAGATCGCACAAATGGAGATAGATGGCAGTAGCCCATCAAAAGCGTAGGATCAAATGTGGAAGGACTGGAGGGGTCCCAAGTCCATGTCATCTCCATATGACAAATGATGCGACGACACAATTAAAACATTCCGGGGCAGAATTTAGACAGAGCCCCTGCGCTCTTATAAAAAGGATCGGGCTATAAACAGATGTGGGGTTATTGTCTGTTGTGGCCCTCTATAATTAGTAGTGATGCCTGCCGTATGATACTCATGGCCTAGCAGCGTCTATCTCCATACGATGGTATAGTGTTCTTAATACACTACTGCCATCTTTAGCTTGTCCCAAATCTGTCTTTTATAGCACCGTCTTTCTCCACACAGTACTATAGTGTTCCTGATTCACTGCTGACATATTTCACTTGTTCCAAATTTGTCTCTCACAGTACTGTCTATCTCCCACAATATAATATTGTTCTTGATAAACTACTGCCATCTTTCACTTGTTCCAAATTTGTTTCTCACAGCACTGTCTATCTACACACAATATAATATTGTTTTTGATAAACTACTGCTATATTTCACTTGTTCCACAACTGTCTTTCACAGCAACCTTTATCTCCACATTGTACTATATTGTTATTGATAAACTACTGCCATCTTTCACTTGCTCCAAATTTGTCTCTCACAGCACTGTCTATCTCCACACAGTACAGCATTCTTAATACACTATATATAATAACATTAGTAATTATTCATCAATACTCTAATTCCGTTCTTCCATTAGAGTATTCAGTGAATTTGAGAATAATTTTTAGAGCTTGCAGCGTCATCAACTTAGCATAAAGGACAAATTTTGTGCAAGTAATTACAACTTTAATTACACAAAGAATGTATTTTTTTTTCTCCCTTACAATACCATTAATATTTAAAATATGTAACAATTAATTTGTATATAAAAATAGTAAATATCATCAATTTATTATCGTGATACTCCTGTTGAAGGACTGACAAGTCCGAAAGCTTGAAAATAAAAATTAGAACAAGAAACTTAACCCTGGAAACTTTATTTATTTTATAATATTACAAATTTTAATAAGAAAACTTTGTTTACCTGGTTAAATTGTAGATGTGAGGGAACCAGCCAATGGTAGAGTCTTCGCCGCAATAAAATTGTATTGCCTTGTCAACATGCAAGTTCAGAATCTCACTTGTCAACTCGGTCTCTCCAATACATGCGAGTATTGAAATATTTTTAAAAATTTGCCATCGATTTTTTTACTTCTTTAAATTTTAATTCAAAAGCTTAAATCTCTCTACGCTTTCAAATATTATTACTTTAAAATAAATATTTTAAAAATCTCTATAAAATTATTTATTATCCGAAAATTTCCATTGATTATAAATTCTATTCAGAATTTTACTTTGTAAAATATAAAAATTGGGAGTTTTAATCTTGTTAAAATTCAAAGTCTTAATTTAATTGGGCGTGTGTGTGTAGAAAAATTGGCGGGAAACTACTTGAAACTCTGCCAAACGACTACCCCTAATTTAACTTTATATTTCCCGCCAAATTTATATATATATATTTTTTTTTCTAATTTAAAAGTCGTTAAATTTTTTATAATAAGAAAATATATCAATATAAAATAATTAATTATGTTAATAAATTATGGGTGGTATATATTAATTATAAAAGAAATATCTCTAATAGCTATATATATATTTTTTTTAATTCAAATCTGTTAATACATTAGTATTCAACTATCATCACAAAAACATTTTTACTTTTATTTATTTTTTATAAATAAAATATTTAAGGTAAGATTTCACACAGCAGCAATAATTTCTTACATATAAATAGAATTGTGGATATTTTGTTCTAATAATAAACTTCCACGATATTAGATTAATCTATGGATTGTATTTTAAAAGAATACTTTACATTTTGATCTTAGCCAAAAAAAAAAACAGAAAACGATTTTAAGAGGATATAGAATTTGCAATTTTATAAAATCCTAAAATTCTGAAGATATTGATTGTAATATATATTGATATTATATTATTCACGTCATTCTCCGTCTATTATCAAGTATTATTTTATAATAATAATGATATAATCATAATAAATAACATTCGTAAAAAATAGAGCTATACATCAACCAATTCTTTATTTAAATCCTGACGTTTCTCTCAGTGAATTGTTGTCACTTTCCTCAGGGAACTTGTATATATTTATATATGTATATTTATCAATTATTATATCTATTTATTCATATAGTTATCAAATATATAACCATATTTATTCATATATCTATTTATCCTGTATTTAACCATATATAATCTTATATGGACATTGTAATAAATCAGTTTCAATCTCAATCTCCTCAAAGAAACTGAAACATCGAGAAATAATTACATAACTGGTTGATGTAGCTATATTTTTCCCCAAAATAACTTCCAACAAATGATATTCAAATAACATTTAATGTAAACAATGTTCGCTTGACAAACATCCACTCGGGGAGAACCTTGATAGGATGTATCTCCTCTACTCACTCTTTTCTGAGAATTATTCTCGCCAAGTTCCTCAAACCTATCATCGAACATGTTGAGCATGCAGGCAACATGCCTGGGACTGTCTAAACTTATGGAGGATTTGGGCTCCTGAGATCCGGACGTCCCTTCAGTGAAGGCCTCGTCTGATGTACATATTTCCTAAACTGTTTTAAACTTTGTAAACTCTTTTTTAACTGTTGACTAGATGTTAATAAACTGTTTTTTAATTGTCATTCGGGGAGAAGTCAGCCGTATCAGTAAACTTCATTTAGATAAGACTTTGATAATTAATATTTTCCAAAATATCGTATTTACATATTGACAAAAAATATCACAATAGTTCCTAAAATTAGAAATGTATACAAAACACAATGGAGAGGATTTAAATGAATATTTTAATCAATGTCTAAATTATTCTCTTTTGTTCTCTCTTTTTATATTATTACTTTAAAATGAAATAATTTATTTCTTTTAAAAAACCTTTTAATATTCAGAAATCTAAAATACACTTCTAAATAAAATAGAGCTTATAACTTTTGTCATACAGTATTTCTACATTTTAATTTATCTTTATTTTTCATGTTTGAATGCTATCGTATTTATAAACCGACTTTGACTGAATTGTTGTAATGTATTGTGTATAAATGTTTGAATATACATATATATATGTGTATGTATACGATAAAATAATAATTGAAAGAAGGAGGGCTCGGCTCATCAGTGGTGAATCCTCCTAGCGGTTTCGTCAATTTAATCTCCATACCGCTTTACTCTTGTATTAGATTTAATATGTTTTATACTCATATTTTATAAACTACTTGTGTGCTATTGAATGCAATAAATGTTTTTAAAGAACGCTATGTACATATGTTCATTATGTACATATCTAAATTAAATATTTAATGTATCGAGCACCGCTGTTCCACAAAATTACAAATAAGTATAAGGGAATGTAGAAACAGCGCGTTAAATATTTTAATTTTTAGCGATAGATGGCGCTGAGTTGATTGTAATATTCAAAATAATACGTGCCATCTATTAACCGTCTCAGAAAACTAGCAAATTCGAGTGTGTGATAAAGTCCCGTTGGTTAGAGTCTAAGACGACGCTTGTGTTCAAACACCTAGAAAACGACCATTTTATTATAATCAATGTTTTAAGAGAATAAAATATAAATAAGATAGA
The DNA here is from genome assembly GCA_030710605.1 of Cordylochernes scorpioides. NCBI lineage: Eukaryota > Metazoa > Arthropoda > Arachnida > Pseudoscorpiones > Chernetidae > Cordylochernes > Cordylochernes scorpioides. Next base: position 7,892,149 of record CP092881.1, on the reverse strand, counting down.
GATGGAAAAATACAAGAATAACGGGGGAACGATTGATCGACAAAAAAGAACCAAAAACTTAGAAAAAGAAATACGGACTGTAATTCCAATATATTTAAATATAAACATAATAGATCTCGAATAAACAGAGAGAGGGATGTAAAGATAAAAAAATAACCAAAAAAAGAGGGTTTTTACTATTTAGGAATACGTTAGGATGAAATAAAAGGTCCAGATATGGAGGGAAGGAAAAACAATCGGGAATTTCCTGGAAGGAATAAAAGGATTATCCTTAAACGTGTCCAAGATTTGATTCACTGTAATCCATCACGGGACATTTGGTAGTTAAAACTTCCATTGCAATACAAATCTGAAAACCTTTTACATAGTTTAATAAAACAACGGATTTATTCGCCTTTTTGGTAGAGTTTATTTAATTATAATATTTTGAAAACAAAAAATGTATTTTTTTTTTTATTCTATAAATTATATATATAAATAAAACGATTTGTTTTTCTCGGAGTTAAATAAATATGTGATAAAATATTTAATATAATACATGATATTCATATACCAGAAGAGGCACCACTCTCTAAATTAGGCATCAGAACGATGGCACTGTACATCACCCCAGTAAAAAACCTTACTGTTGTGTCTCTACACTACACCAGGTCACCGAGATCCACTAAGTCTGAGATAAAATCTTTATTCGCTCATAACACTAATATGACTGAATATTTACAATTTAATGATACATATATATACATAACAATAATTAACATACAAACAAACAAACACTATGCAAAACCTTATTTGCATATCTCGACAATTTATCTAAAACATAACTATTGTTATGCAAAACACCACATCTTCTCACCCCCAATTTGTTACACGATCTTTTAAGTATTCGGGGAGTCTCCGGTTTCTTATTGGTCTACTTGGCCCAGGTGTTTCCTCCAGCCTTGGTGGGTCCCTCCTGATCGGCATAGTATCCAGGAAGCTCCTGTTGTCCGCATTGGAAGCTGGTCTCGGGCACCCAGGCGAAAATTGGAAGTCCACGCCGGGGTTGCCGTACACGCTCAGCCCGTCACCCTCACTGTACATGTCCTCCCCACCGTTCATGTAACCCGCGCCCATTCCATTAGCTCCGCTCATCATTCCATTGGCGGTTCCATTCATAGCCGCGGCCATTCCATTGCCATTACCGTACTTAGCTCCATTGCCATTGCCGTTCATCGCAGCGGCCATACCATTTCCATTCATTACCTCATTGATTTGACATACACTGTCGCCATAACTTATCCATTCAAGACCAATTCCAATCTGGTCAAACGCCTCCCTTCCAATCAGATTTGGGCCCGGACCTTCGATCACAAGAAATTCCATTGTGATACTTCTTTTGTTTACTTTTACGTCGGCTTTTATTTTACCCAGAATGGATAACCTCTGTCTGTTCCATTGCACCAACTTGGTAGAATCCTTCTCTATTCTAGGCCTTTCTGACTTCACCCAAGTTCTTATATACGTCTTCTCAGAAATAATATTTTTTCTTGTTCCTGAGTCAATGAGCATATTCATATCTCGACCGCTAGTCCGTACTTTTACCATATAATTCCGCATGTTACTGGTGTCCTTCACTTGATTTATATTAAAAAGGCCATTAGTTGCCTCTGCCTCCTCATCTATCGAGCAGTTATTATTACGATCGCTCCTCCAGTTCCCGTTCTTACAGACCCTAGATATATGCCCTAACTTCTGACATTTAAAACATCTTTTCTCTTTAAAGAAACATTGCTCTTCTCTGTGGTTTGTGTATCCACAGCGGAAACATTTAAAAATCTCATTCCTCCGTCTCACCTTAACAGCTCTTCCCATTACATTAATTTCTTCCTGAGGTTTTCCGTCTTTAATTTCTGCAACGTTCTTTACCGCAGCCTCATGTGCCAATGCCATCTCTTGAGCCACTTTAAATGTTAGCATACTGTTCATTAACAGCATTGATTGTATCTCTTCGCTTAGAATGCCGCATACTAGGGCATCACGCAACCTATCTTCCACATCAGGGAATTCACACTTCTCGGCAATTTTCTTTAGAGCTGTTATAAATTCAGATATTGTTTCATTTGGCATTTGAAGCCTTTTCGCAAATTTAAAACGCTGCACTATTATATTTGGCCATGGATCAAAATATTTTTTAATCCCTGCTACTATCTCCTCCCATTCTGTTTCCAATGGATTCTTGGGAGAGGTCAACGTCCGTATTATATTATACGTTTCTCTTCCGCATAGCGAGAAAAATGTTGCCTTCTTTTTAACGATCTTTACTATATCATTCGCTATGCAATAGGATTCAAAGCGTTCTAAATAACTTGATATTTCATTTCCATTGTTTGGGTTGAACTGTTCAATATTCATCATTGTTCGCTTACTTTTCCTTCGTCGCCACTGTTGTGTCTACGTCCTTTATACTCGTCGCCACTGTTGTGTCTCTACACTACACCAGGTCACCGAGATCCACTAAGTCTGAGATAAAATCTTTATTCGCTCATAACACTAATATGACTGAATATTTACAATTTAATGATACATATATATACATAAAAATAATTAACATAATAACAACAAACAAACACTATGCAAAACCTTATTTGCATATCTCGATAATTTATCTAAAACATAACTATTGTTATGCAAAACACCACACTTACTAATGATAAAGAATAAGCCACAATACACGAGTTTGGCAAATTTAGACAAAAAGCCAACATATACTGTTGTACCTGTATACCATGGTTTTGGGCTTTCGATCCTCATCAGTACAGGGGAGGCTTCGATTTCATAATATTGTCAAGGAGCTCCATCCAGATGGGACACCTGTCAATCATCCCTGGACCCCGGGGGGGGGGGAACACAAGTGTGAGGGGTTCTCGGAAGCTGATCTGTAAATAAGGAAAACGGGACGGTGGCTGACGCCGCTCATTAGGATTATCTTTAACTTGGGGTAAGTTGTACTCACTCCCTATAAATACCCCTTATAATAAATTAATTATTCCCAAATTTGCTCTTGCTTTATTTATCTCCGCGACAATATTCTACGAGAAGAGTTATGAACTCGGTCGAATTTATCAAAGGTGTACCAAAATATGGCATAGAGGTAAAATTTTGCCTTAATTGGCTAAAACTAGTGTTTTGAGGTTCATTCTTCTTCATCACTAGTAAATTTTTCTTTCTACCTGGGTGATGTACAGGTTCTGATTCATAATTAAAGGGAGAGGTGCCTCCTTTGGTACATGAATATCTTTCTCCCGCAACTTTATTTTGTACATATATGTATATTGTCACATCCGTGGCATAGATTCAAGTAAATATTTTTATTATCAATACAATTCAAAGTGTTTTAAAAAAAATTAATTAAAATTGTTTTGAAAATAGAGCAATCCATAAATAAATCTTTAATTAAAAAGGCATATATTGGATTAAAATTAAAATTGCATAATATTATCGAGTATGTGTGTGTGATAATTTTTATAAGTTATAAATAGTTATACTATATCTGTTTATAAGAGATTTCACATCAGCAAGAACTTCTACTAATGTAATAATTAATAAATAACTAGAGACAGAAATCACCAAGCTGGAATATTGATTACAATCATTTGAGTTTTTATTTACATAAAATGCTATTAATTGTTAAAACAGGGAAAATATTTTCACTCTAAAAAACACAGTATTTTAAATATATTGTATAATTTACTATAGAGTATGGGGGTATAGAGAATGGGGTATAGAGAATGGGGATAAAAAAAATAAACTTTTTTTTCCAATTTTCTCTCACTCATATTAAAAAAAACTGAAATCAATATAGGCGCAACTTTATATATATTTACATGAATGGAATATTTAAAGAAATTAATTTTATAAAATTCAATATTTTCTCAAATAGTTTTTTTTTATCCTATTTAAATATTTGCCCGCATAATTATTTTTCTTGCTATTGATTAGAAGGGGGGTCGGGAGAGATATATAAAAAATGGAATAATTTCAATAATAAAGGCCAAAAAAATAATATTACTGGTTATATAATTTAATGCTTCACTACTTTTTTATTATAAATATAAATTGATTTGCACAATTTGTTAATTATATTACTGTTTTCGCTGCAATTTTCCAATTAAACATTTTCGTACAGTGTTCGTACTGTTAGGGAAATATATTTTCAGATATGAAGACTCATCAGTAGAGAATACTTTCAGCGGTTTCGCCAGTTTAAGTCTTTAAACATCGCTCGAATATTTTATTGTTTATATAAATGATTATACTTTGAGGGATTTTTTTGTTTAGATATTTAGGGAAATGATACACACATATATACATTGTATAAATAATAGAAATATATGTACAAATATAAAAATAAAGGGTATCTCTCCCTTCAAAATATAAGCCAAAACCATCTATCGACCGTTGCAGAAAATTAACGGATTCGGGTCGGTAACGAAACAAAAACACCAGCTTTGGAAAATTCGGAATGTCCACCAGGGTTTCAAGCTAGCGTTTTTCGTCAGTTCAGGACGAACTGACTAACCTTGGCTTACAGGTGTTGTTGCTTATTCTTCAAGTCGGTTAAACGATCTCCATTAGGTTCCATTGTCTCAGCTTTCCTATTATAGTCCTGGGGTTTTCCCAGAGGTCTTTTTTGGAGGATTTGATACAATCAATGGCTTACAGGTACATGTGCTTATAGAACATGTTTGAAAAATGGTTTAACTATGTTGAATAAATAAAAGAAAAATTCTCTCCCTCACATTTATTTTTAGCATTAAAATCTGCCATCCTCTTTTACTGATATATCCTGGGGTGGGTTATCGTTTAAGGTTTAACTGTATTTTAGAAATTATTTAGCAAAGAAATAAAATTTCTTACTTCAAGGTGACATTCAATATTATAAGAACATATATAAGTACTTTTCCTAATGTCCATAGTTTGCTTAAATACCATTTCTAAGATTCCACCCTTCAGTGTAGCATTTATAAGCTGAATGATCCAATACAGTATTAGAGCTCTAAAGAAGCGGTTTGGTAGATTAAATTGGTGATTGGGGAGGGTTCACGACTAATGACCCAAGCCCTCCCAGTGTTTTCCTTTGCAGTAAGGACAGTATAAATTTGATTTCTCTTTGAAAGAAACATTCGCGTCTTAATCTTTTCATTTTCTATAGTTAGTGTGGGTAGTATTTAACTTGGCTGACGTATAATAGTTAGTTTGACTGACGTATAATAGTTAGTTTGACTGACGTAATAGTTAGCTTGATCGATGCCCTAAGTATAAATCTACTTCTATAACGCTGAACAGATGTTTTAAAAAAACAAATAGTACAACCTTGATGTTACTCCGAACCCTGTATCTGCTATGCTACATGGTGATAATGAAAGCATCCCATGAACGACGGACCATATGAAGACAGATGACTCAGGAATTTCTTGATTTCCTTCTTGTTCAGCTTGCAATGAACGGCGCTACAAGGAGGGAACTCGTGTTTCGGGAGGCTAGGGTCTTTCATGTGATGTTCTATTATGCAACAATATTTTTATTCACATTTTACATATCAAAGAAATAATTAATGATATATATATAAACTACAATTTATAAATCTTATCCATTAAATAAATTATCTATTCTATAAAACAATCCCTTGCATAAATTTCCTCCCTGGAGGAATGATTGAATTTACTCAATAGATATATCTATAATTTACATGGAATTCATAAAGTTATATATATTATGGAACTATTTATAATATAGTATAGTAGAGAAATAAACGCAAATCTTTATGCCAACTATTGTCCGTCTCTGTAAATTATCGGACTCGGGTCAGTGACAAAACTACAACACTAACTATGGCAAATACAGAATGGCCATTTGAAGACCATGGTTTCGAGCTAATGGCCCTCGTCAGTTCAAGGTAGACCAAGTCTACTTGATTTATAAGAGTCGCTCATCTGTAATCTCTGATTTGAAGCGCGACACGCTTGAAAAACAAATTTGATTGGAAATAAACTGATTTAAATCAGAATCGGTTGATTTGTAGAAATAAAGCAGGTATAACAGTTTTAACTACACGCTGAAAGAAAGAAACATTAGAGTACAGCTGAAGAACAAAGTAATTTCAACTGGTAAGAGAATAAAAGAAACAAGCAAAGAGTGTTTACTCAACAGATTGTGTCTTATTTCAAAGCCATGTGAGACAGTTATTGCCAGAGCTCGGCTCTCCCATCCCCACTCTGGGTTACCGGGGCACAAAGTGGGTCAGGTCAAACCCTGCTGCCGAACTTCACCCATCTAACTTAACCTAACTAGATGACAAAGTTCTGGACAGCCTCCAAAATCAATAAACCTCCTTCACAAACAACGGCGTCTCCCTTCGCTATACTTTCTTCGCGGAATTTTGTCTCTTGAAATGATTTTTATTGATTTATCTTCTCCAATTTCTCTCGTCTGTTTGCTCCCTCACTGAAATATTTGAAGATATCCTTTGCTGTTTCCGAGAAGAACGTTTGTTTTCATTATTACAACTTTATCCGCACGTTGTGAAAAAAATAACATCACATATCAAAAATGTATTCTTAATTCGTGAAAAGTAATAATCAGAATTCTAATTGCATATGTAAATAAAGGGAAATGGAACCATAAAGAGTTACATTATAAAACCCCTTGTTGGGTGCCTAAATGAACAGAAATTATTAACAAAACCTGAATCCCCACGTTTCAACAGCACCGTTATGTTTAAGAAGCATCACATATTAACATTATATTCCGAATTTAATCATATTGTTAGCCGAAATTGTATTTGTGCAGATGGAAATAAAAGTAATAAAAGACCATATATAGTTATATTATCGAGCTCACTTATTGTGATAATTCTTTATAATTTCAAATACCTTTCACACAATCGTACCTTAAATCACGATAGAATAGAGAAAAGAATCGAGAAAGTCCATATAGATTTATCAGAATAGAACGTCCTATATTTATACACCAGGAGTTCAACCTGCCAAACGGCCAATTGTCCAGCAAGTGCTAAACCTGGACACCATGTCACATCAAGAGACAAAGCGTACATTGTGACACCCTGTGACATACCGAAGGTCTAGGAGCGTCATCTGTCAATTAGTTCCATCATCTAACAGGCCGAACACCCTGTCGTTCTCACCAACAATGGGCTCAAGACTTCTTTCGAAATTTAGAAATAACTGCTCTCTGTCGCCTACTGAGATCTCTTGTTCTTCTTCAGAACTGCCCCCTCCCAAGCAAAGCCCAAACAGCGCCAATATATGCTTTAAAATATAAGACACACTTATGGATAAACCTTTATATGAAAATTCTTTGATGTCGCAGGTTTTTTTAATTTTTTTTTTAAGGAGACAGGAGCAATTTTATTAACACTTGATTATCTCGTATGTTTTCAATAAAGGACACTGCGTATCAAATATATTTCAGAGTTATTGTCTGAATCCCGATATACATGGTAAAAGGTACAACTTTCTCAAGTTTTGTCCATGAGTGTATATATGCCGAATGAACAATCGAATAAAGTTCTAATGATCGGGGAGAGCCAACTGGCGAAAGCCCTGGGGGAATTCCCTATCAATAGGGTAGACCTTTCCAAACTCATTTATCAATTTTATAGAAATTCTATTATTCTTAATGTTGAAGCCCAAATTACAATCTCATTTGTAAATATATAAATAAGGATACCTTATATTTTCTTGAGGTTCTTCATATCTTCCTATCCAATAATTAAATTTACACTCATGGACAAAACTTAAGTAAGTATTACCTTTTGCCATGAACATCAGGATTCAGAAAATAACTCTGAAAGATATTTGATACACAATGACCTTTATTGATGACACACGAGATAACCAAGTGCGAACAAAATGTCTCTGTTTTCTTCTTCTTCAAAAAAAAAACAAAAAACAGACGACCGGCGATATCAAAGACTTTCCAATTCCTTAAGTTTTATCCATGAGTATAATTCTTCTTCTTTTTCCCATCAGTCTCAATTCATTTATTTACTACACACAAATACACAAAGTTCACCCACCATTTACTCACAAATATTTATGCTATATCTTCTATTTAATAAGATAGAACCTTATACAGCGTATAACCGTTTTGGTTGTAAATATGCTATCAGATATCAAAATGGTATCCCGTGGTCTGTTTGGTTGGAATTTATAGAAAGACATAGCGACGTAACAGAACAATTTTCTTCGAATAAAAGAGGATTAGAAATAACCCCCTTTTCTGTGAGTATTAAAATTTGTATTAAACCAAAAGGGAAATTAAGAATATAGAAAGATTTAGGTAAATAGATAACAAAAAAATCTTAATTTGGTTAAATTAATTTTAAGCGTCTTTGGGGAAAATCTATTTGTAGCTTTAATTCACAGTTTATCTACTCAAAATAGCAGAAACGGCGTAAAGACTCACAATAACTTACTCCTTCTACTTGGGCAATTCAATGTATTTTATTTATAATTATATGATCAGGCGAAATTACTATTTTGACTAATATCCATTCCCCTATCCTTATGTAAATTTCTTTCTTTCTCAGCTTCTTATATTCCTCTCATTGTTATCCCAAATAGAAATAGTATTTTTTGCAATATTTTTACTAATCTCCTAAAATTAGCTTGCAAATAAGAATTATATAAAATATAATTTATTTGTATACTAACTTATTTTACTTATAAATTTCTTTCCTGATTGTATCTTCGATTCATTTCAGTAACATATTGAGAAAGAGTAAAACACGAAAGCCCGATATAAAAATGTATATTAATGTATGTTATAATACCTTGATAAAGGTTGGCGTACAGCCAACTGAAATATTGATAAAATAAATGATATTTAATCCATCCTTTTCAATTAAAGATTTATTTATGGATTGCTCTATTTTCAAAATTTATTTTATATATATATTATATTATTTTTTTACTATAAATTTAAAAACACATATATATTTAAACGATGCAAATATTCGAAGATATATTAATATAATATTTTTTATTTACATTTTTCCAACACATTACTTACGTTTGAGTAGAATTGTCTCATAAATACTAGCAACCAAAGTACTTAAAAAGGAGAAGAGAAAAAAACAATAACTTTCAGAAGGTTAGCTAAAAATATTCCATTTAATATTGGGGGCGCAATATTGCAAATAAAATTTAATACAGGAAGAAGAAGAAGAAAAAAACTTTTTTTTTCCAGGAAGAAATCTCAAGTTTTCCATAAACAGTCAAATTCAGATATTTAATATCGGAAATTGAATATATGCTCAGGGTTTGGCTAAAATTGAATTTGAGGTTGGCTGGAAGAACATTGATCAACTGACGAGTCAATAGTCGGCTGGCTTTAAAATCAAATCTGAGACTTGATTCGGATATATGCAAATATATTTTGTGTGTTGAAATATAGTTTATATATATTTAAAATATAAATATATAGTTTAGATATATTTCAAATTAAAATATAGTTCAGATATATATATATTTAAAAATAAAATATAGTTTATAAGATTCAAGTACTTTTTAAAATAAATATTTACTTCGCTGTTATATTGTAACAAAGTATTTATTATTCAATTAGCAGAGTATTATTTTTTATATTTATATTTTGCTATACTCTGTACACTTCCCTCTTTTGTTTATCACTCATAGTTTGTTCTTGCCTGAAATAAATTGTTGTCTCTTCCTGAAGTTGGTCTTCCCTAATTTTACACGTGGCAATATATTTGTATTGGAAATTTCATATCAAAATAAAAGAAGTCGGTGGACGAGTGGACAACCATGAACCGGGATTCGAATCCTGAATTGGACACTTTGTTTTAAAATGTGAATAACCTTCACTTATATTATTCTTTGTTGTAAATATCATCAGCTAGGTTGCCTTTTTTGAGCGGTACCTAATAGAGGAATCAGAGAAAATGGAATTTCATATATAAATATTATAATAATATTTTGACGCTTGGGAGAGGATTCACCACTGATGAGCCAGGCCCTCCCAAAATTTTATCATCGCAGAAAAGATAGTATAAAATTGTTTTATGTAAACACCTCTTTGGTAGATTGTGAGGATTCCATTAGATCCCGTGTGGATCTCATGGAATAAAGTCCGCCCTAGACTGACGAGGGCCATTAGCCCGAAACCATGGTCTCTAGGTGGACGCTTATCAGTTTGCCAAAGTTGGTATTGTGGCTTTGTCACCGACCCGAGGCCGCTAGTTGCGGTGACGGTCAATAGATGGCGACAGATTCTGACGTTTATTTTGACGGGAGAAGCGCCCATTGCTTCTATGAATTAATTTCCTCCCGGCAAATTTTCCATCTATATATATATGTCATATATCCTGATAATAAATCCGCGCGTCCTTTCAATTTATTTTATATTCCTAAACAATCCAATCATATTTAGAAATAAGAAAGTGATTAATTAAAAGAACACCAATCAAAGTAGATAACTACATCGTAATGAAGAGGTAAAAATTAATGAGAAAACAGAAAGTTAAATGAACTTCTTTAAATGACCCTCCTAGAAAATCTAGAAGAAAGTAAAAAAAAAAAAGAAAGGAAGAGAATGGAGTATAATCTTTCTTAAAGAGATAAAACGGCGAACTTCCTTAAATGAGAAAGACGCTGCTAACAAAGGAAAAATCGATTTCTTGGATGAGAACGGGTCAAATATTACCGAAAATTTAGAAGTGGCTATCCAATTCGGTCGGTGTGTATTGAAAAATTGAAAAGCGCTTCTCAAATAACCATTTCACTAAACCCTTTTATCATGCTATTTTCTCTGTGAAGCTACTTTTATAAAAAAATATATATTTTTTGACCAGGTTTATGACGTGATAATGCCTCTTTATAGATTAGATCAATTTGACGCTATACATTGTGAAATGTTCTATTTAGGTTTATATATAGCTTTATATAATTTGCTATTAAATTGAATTTATGTATTATATATATATATATATATTTTTTTTTTTTTTTTGAAAATAGAGCAATCCATAGATAAATCTTTAATTAAAAATGTTATAACACCTTGATAAAGGTTGGCGTTCAGCCAACTGAAATATTGGTAAAATAAATTATTTTTTGATCCAATATATGCCTTTTTAATTATATATATATATATATAAAGAGACAAAGGTCGCCTCTCCCGTCAAAATAGACGTCAAAACTAGACGCCATCTATTGACCGTCACCGCAAACTAGCGGCCTCGGGTCGGTGACAAAGCCACAACACCAACTTTGGCAAACTGAAAAGCGTCCACCTAGAGACCATGGTTTCGGGCTAATGGCCCTCGTCAGTCTAGGGCGGACTTTAACTAAGGCTAGATGGCGTCTAGTTTTGACGTCTATTTTGACGGGAGAGGCGACCTTTGTCTCTTTATATCAATATCCTCCCGGCAAGAGATTTCCATATAAATATGGAATTTTTTTTCCATTTTTCCATTTTTTTTAACCCTCTTTTTTTTTTTTACTATCAAGTAGGTTTTATTTTAAATTACTTGAAGAAAATTACAATAAGACATTTTTCACAGTTATATAGAATTTGTGAAATGAATTCTATATAGTGAATTTCAAAAATAGGTTAGATAACTACATATTTACAACAAGTATTAAAAGTCGGCGTATTCTAAAACTATGGTCAAAAAACAAGTAGAACTCTCAATGAATGAAAATAAAATATATTTTTTAAATTATAGAATATTTTTATATTAAGATTATAATATATATATATATATATTACTTTTTTACATAAGCTCCTGTACATCCCTTTAAGCTAAGCGCTTTAATGTTTTTCTAGAATTATAAAAAAAACAATAAGTATATTTTTATAATTATTATAGTGGTTTTAAAATATATGAAACAAATAATATTTTTGAATTATCGTAGTCAATTCTGAATAAAAAGAGCGCAATAAGTATTTATAATTATAATAATATTATAATGGTTTCTAAGAAAATATAAAACAAAAAAAAATGCGATTATATAATGAATTTAGTGGTTTGTAAAATATAAAAAAAAAACAATAAATATTTATAAGTCCAATTATTATAGTGATTCTAAAAATATAAAACGAAAAGCTTTATAGATATAATTATTTTATTGTAGTTTTTATATATATATAAATTTTACATAATCAGTTTTTTTATAATTATCATAGTGGCTTATATAATATTGCATATCATTTGGAAAGATATAGAAATTTTGCTAGTGTATTTGCTTCTTTTTTATTCAATTATAGAGGAATTTCTACTGTGGCCTTACCGAAATTAAAATTTCATTGGGAGGACCTGGCTTACATCAGTGGTGAACGCTACCAGCGGTTTCGCCAGTTTAATCTACCGTACCGCTATAATATTGTATTGAGATTTTTCCTGCTTTATATTCACGGAAATTTTAGAGAAATCTTTGTTGATGGTATTTAAGAAAAGCCTTACAATTGTAGTTAAATCAGTCGCCAGCTACTACCCACCATGATTATCATTGCCTATATATTGTGTGTACTAGGGGGGTAATAATAATAAAAATAATAACAAAAACCTTAGAACAGAAGCATATTACAGTAGGTAAATATCGAGGAAGACATTCTAAGAAATATAAAATATGAGAATTCAATGTAGTTTCTGTAATATACCTTATAATATTAAAAAATACTCTGTTTAATTTATTTATTTTTGATTGTTTGGATTTAGCAGCACTGTCATTATTGTTATGAATATATTAAAAATTGTATATATAGCATTAGAAATATATAAACACAAGGTAATAAGACCAAATCCAAATAAATAAATAGTGTGTGACTATTCGGTAACAGCGTTGTTACCATCTTCAGACAAAAGTACTGAATTCAGTATTCAGTGCTACCATTCAGTACTTTTGTCTGAAGATGGTAACAACGCTGTTACTGAGACGTCACACACTATTTATTTATTTGGATTAGGTCTTATTACCTTGTGTTTATAATCTATAATCCAAATTGTGCCTTATCAATTAGAAAGATTCATAATTAAAATTTGTTTCTTAATTTGGTAAAGCGTATTTATTTATTTAATCGAAGAGGAACATCACAGTTTCCACATTCCACATTTGGTATTTCTCTTCAGCTAATCATTCGCAAACATACAATCTCTAGCATCAATTAAATATAAGACAAAAGTTCCATCTATATTCATCATTTGAAACTATTTATCGCTATTTTTATTTTATTTTAAACAATACAATATATATTTTGACTAGGTATAAATAATCGTTCGTTACCAAATAAGAATAGAGTAATAAGAGAAAGAATTAGAGTTTCTTTTAAAATTTGCATATCCTCGCAGGCTTTCGGACGCATTCCTTCTTCACCAGTTACTTCTTAACTAGCCGCTATGGAAATAAAAGAGGAAATTATGTATTGGTCGTTAGTTAAGATATCTCTGGGTTATTAATAATCTTTAATATATTTGATCGACAATAGAGTCATCTATTTTCTATAAAATATAGGAAAATATAAGGGATTTTGGTGATTTATAGAAACTTCGGAAAAACAAAGAAAGAAAATAAAGTTAAGCCTATTTTTCTACGTGACCTATTTTTAAAGTAATTAGAGGTCCCCCAATGCAAATCGATTGGAGGAAAATAATGACAGAAAGAGAGAGAAATGGCTTCGCTTTTTTTTTTTTTTCACAGATAAATTTCATTGAATATTAAAAAATATATTTATTTTTGACCACAATAATGCATGATTAATTAGAGCCTTTCTTAATTTTTAAAAACAATTATTATATTGTTTTAGGGAAATAATCTGTTTTTTTTTATTTCTTTGAATAGAATATTAAGTATATATTGTATATATAAAAATATTTAAATTTATTTAATATTTTATTTATTCTTTTTTATATAAAAATTAACATTAAAAGCTACCTCTATATTTTTAATATTATTAATTACTAATTTTAACAAAAAAAGGTTTTTTTTCTTTGAAAAAATGGCCACGTTTTTTTAATTCACCAAGGCGAAGACAAAGTTTACATAAAATAAATTGCAAATGGGAGAGAAAATCTCATAAAATATGATTTATATAAAATGTGGAGTGAATAATTTAGATAATATTGCGTAGGGATAAAAAAAAACAGTTTTAGAACATTATATTTCAAATTACAGAGGCTATTTCATAATACCCGTGCTTCAATGAGAAAAATAATCTTGGGAGGGCCTGGCTCAATACTGTTGAACCCTGCCAGCGGTTTCGCCAATTTAATCAACCAGACCGATCTAATATTGTGTTGGGTTGTTCTGCTTATATATAGCTCGCAATTTGAAGATGATCTGGGTAACGATATTCATTGAAATTATGTAAATAAGTTTTAGGTAAAGGTAAAATATATATTACATAACGCGCTGCTTTTATGTAAATAAACCTGTTGGGCATCAAGTAAATAAGTTATATCAAACTGGCGAAACCGTAGCGAGGGTTTACCATTGATGAGCCAGATCTTTTCAATATTTTCCTCAATGTAGCAGAAAAGTATAGGGGGCAGTAAGAAATTGTATTTTAAAAAGAGAGAATCATATATATATATACTTATGAAAAAAAATTAAGGAAGTTGTATATATATATATATATATATATACCTTTTAGTACGTATATCGGGATTCAGACAATAACTCTAAAAGATATTACAGTGACCTTTATTGAAGACACAAGATAACCAAGTGCGAACAAATTGCCTCTGACTCCTTAAAAAAAAAAAACAGACGACCGGCAACATCAAAGACTTTCCACTTCCTTAAGTTTTGTCCATGAGTATATATAGTATAGTTTATATAAAGTTTTTAATATTCTTATTATTTTATTTCATTACTAATATATTATATATATGTACCCCTCCCCAAAAGAGGTATTTCTTCCTTTAATTATGTTATATATATATTGTATGTGTGCTTTCTAACTTTCAGATAGTATATAATATCTTCAATCTAATTATCAATAGGTTTGTGGCTGGAAATATTCCCGCCCTCTTAAGAGAGCTGGCTGCTTCCTTTCTATGTCCAGTGTGCTAATGGTATCGTATGGTCAAATTATCAAAGGATTCCATTTCCTTCCTTTCTAACCCACCTTCCATACACCCTCCAGGAATACAGCTATCCACTCTGGGTGTTTGAAAAGTTATCCAAACATGCTCCTCCTCTATCGTCTCGAGTATCTCTCCTCGGTCATGTTATATACGGCTTTAAATCTATTACTTATATACGGATATCTTCATTGCTTAATTTATCCCATCTTATAAAATATTTATACAGTTAAACCTGTCTATAGAGCTCCCTCTTAATAGCGCCCGATTTTAAATACGTAGTACGTAGTATGTGTGTAAAATTGTTGCAAATGTCGATCCTGCCGACGTATGGATAAACTGGCAGTCGTGTACGTGAGGCGAGTGTTGATGCCCTTCCCACACGCGGACAACAAGAAGCAGAGGCAGGGCTAGATGTTAGCACCGAGAGTGATCGGGGACAGCCCACGGGACAGAGGTAGAGGCCATGACACAAACTTGGATACCTATCACCGAGACATGGAGAGCCAGACTGAAGCTGACTGTCGAGAAACACACCCTAGAACCATCTGCGGACACTGCTAAAAACCTGTCCTGTTTACAGGGGTCGTCTATAAAATGTTCCTAAGGGCCCCACATGGGCTGGGCGTTGCCTTTTTCCTCCCCTCTGTCCCTGCCACCAGCTGACCGCTCTCTCTTTGGATCTTTATTTTGACATCACCATTTTTTAGTTTAAATACAAATAAAGGGTTTAAATACAAATAGTTTATATACAAAATATGGGGTGGTAGCAAATAGAAACAGTGTACATTTTAATAGAAGGGTAGGATCTTATAAGGTATCGGCTCTAACTAATTGGAAGATATGTGACATATACTAAAAGTGTCATTATTATACATTTTAAAATATACGATATATATATTATAATTCTATATTATATAATAGTTTTTCTTTATATACTGCAATGTCAAAATATATGGAGGGCCTGGCTCATCAGTGAATGGCCCCTCCAAACGGTTTCGCTAGTGTAAACTGGCGTAAGGTTTTACCCTGATAAATCAGGCCCGTTTTCCATTATTCTATCGTAGCAACTGGTTTTCTGACCCATCATCAGGCGCGTTAACTATTGCCGTAGAAAGTTGTCTGATTTGAAAAATGAAAATAATTTGTCCTCGTCAAGGAAAAAAATAGAAAATTAAATCATTTGTCAAGGCGTTAAAAATTATTTGCTAAATTATATTTATTTGCTTCTGACGAGGACAAAATATTTTTGTCGAAACGTCGAGATAACAGAAAAAGATTTATTGGTCGAAGTATCTTTAATTTAAAGAACTATAAATGCCGGACAGAGGAAACCTCTATCTTCATGATAATATAAGAAATCTATAGAGACAAAGGTCGCCTTTCCCGTCAAAATAGACGTCAAAACTAGACACCATCTATCAGGTGAATAAATTAAGGAGAGAAAGGCGACCTTTGTCTCTATAGATCAATATCCTCTCTGCAAAATTTCCATCTATAATATAAGAAATATTACGTTTATCAAAGAAATGAGATGTTGTGAAACAAGAAACTATGAACCCCACTCCCGGATGTGGAAAAATCCCGCGATTCTATCAAATCGATAGAAACTGAGGAAAGCAACGTTGGAAACTGTCCAAGAGTAATAAAACCAGACATTTTGGAAAACATACTTAAAACCTTACCTAGAGATAAATCTCATTTATTCCTATAGCTCCATTTTCATTAGTATTTTTCATTTGTATTTGATATAGGATTCTTTCTTTGTTCGCGTGAATGGTTTTAATTAGGATTCTCTCTGGTAAATATTTTTTTAAATTACTTTTTATATACTTTTTATTTCAATTTTTATATTTATATAATGTTGAGTTATAATATTTAAAATATAGAGAGATTTGTATATATTTTATTTTAAACAGAGTCAAAATTCGTTATTTCTTTGTTATTAGATGTTTAAAGAATAAGTTATCTCTTGATCGTGTAAATAAAAGTTGCTAATGGTTTGTGCCATCTCTGTCTTAATATATATCAATTAATCGTTGATTTTTTAATTATTCCACAAATAGCAAAAATTCCTTTCTCGATTAATCAAGAAATCAACGATTAGTTCATATTTATTCCGATAGATGGTGCAAGCCATCAGCAACTTTTAGTTGCACGATCAGGAGATGCCTTTTTCTTAATATTTCCACCTGATTCCAGTACATTTTCACCTTTTTCTTTATTTTTTCCATATTTTTATTGATTTTTATAGAATAATTCATTGAGTTGAAACTATATTCATAATGTTCATGGGTGAGTGTTATTAGTAATCAAACATACAACACAGTCTTATACAATGTGAAAAAAATAGTACAAATGTGATATTGTACTGGGATAAGGTGCATAAATTATTAAAAAGGCATCTTCTTATCGTGCAACTGATGTTACTGATGGCTTGCGCCAACTATCGGAATAAATTTGGCCAATTCTGGAATAATTAAAAATCAACGTGAATAGTTGATATTTATTCCGATAGATGGCGCACACCATCAGCAACTTTCAGTTGCACGATCAGGAGATGCCTTTTTCAGTCTTATACAGTATCTTACAAATTACAAAAAAAAAAAAAGCAATGAGACGTCGCTACACTTTTTATTTAATTAATTAATGGAAGCTTTCGGACAAGCCTTTCTTCAACTAATTAAATTTGTCGAAATCCGCAATCCTGTGATAATGGATCCTACTGATGCTGATTCCTTTTATCTTCAGTAATTACATAAATACGTCCTATTTACATATCCATACAACACAGAATGAATTATAATGTTGACATATATTCCCCATAAGGTTTTTTAACTCTCTTTACCAGTAAATTTATAATTAATATTCCATTTATATAAATGGTATAAAAAGTATATATATATATATATATAAAAATAAATAGTTGTATAGTTTTATAGTTAAGTATTCTATTAAAATTATCTTCATTAGTTTGATTATTTAAATTCAAATTATAAATTTGTTAATTGTTATTATTTAGTATAGATAGAGAAAAAAAAAAAAATTCTTTACTTCTAAAACATCCTCTAGTTAATTATATAATTATAATTAATAACAATAAAAAATTAACAAAGTAACGTCTATTACATCGGCTTTTACACGTCATTCAGACATACTCTAATCCTATATATAGAATAATCGAAGAGATAATATATATAATAGTTAGAAAAAAGATAGAAAGACAGAACCATGTACTTTTAATCAAACTAATAGAAAGAAAACAAAAAGTTTTGTAAATAAGGTAGATAAGATTGTTAGTATATATATATATATTTTTATAATTTTATATTTTATTCGTTTTTTTTTTTTTTTAAAGATTTTTTAAATTTTTTTATTTTAAAATATGAATATAAAAAGTTGTATTTAGTAAAATATCTATAATATGAATTAACTTTTATTATAAGTTTGGTTATTATGTTTTGAAACCCTAATGGTAGACCAGACATATACAAAAAACTTAAATTGGAGTAATTATTGAAAAAAAGAGGTCTGCTGAACCGGGACTTCTCAAATAGAAATTCAGCTTTTCAACATTTCATCCCTTCTCTATTATGTCTAGAAAGGAGGTCTAGAAAGGAGGTCTAGACATAATAGAGAAGGGATGAAATGTTGAAAAGCTGAATTTCTATTTGAGAAGTCCCGGTTCAGCAGACCTCTTTTTTTCAATAATTACTCCAATTTAAGTTTTTTGTATATGTCTGGTCTACCATTAGGGTTTCAAAACATAATAACCAAACTTATAATAAAAGTTAATTCATATTATAGATATTTTACTAAATACAACTTTTTATATTCATATTTTAAAATAAAAAAATTTAAAAAATCTTTAAAAAAAAAAAAAACGAATAAAATATAAAATTATAAAAATATATATATATATACTAACAATCTTATCTACCTTATTTACAAAACTTTTTGTTTTCTTTCTATTAGTTTGATTAAAAGTACATGGTTCTGTCTTTCTATCTTTTTTCTAACTATTATATATATTATCTCTTCGATTATTCTATATATAGGATTAGAGTATGTCTGAATGACGTGTAAAAGCCGATGTAATAGACGTTACTTTGTTAATTTTTTATTGTTATTAATTATAATTATATAATTAACTAGAGGATGTTTTAGAAGTAAAGAATTTTTTTTTTTTCTCTATCTATACTAAATAATAACAATTAACAAATTTATAATTTGAATTTAAATAATCAAACTAATGAAGATAATTTTAATAGAATACTTAACTATAAAACTATACAACTATTTATTTTTATAATTAATTTAGATTTAGCTTGCTAATCTAACCAAATCTACTTGATATGATTTATCATTATGATCAGATTGCTCCTTAAGTTTTAAATGTAGTATCACTGTTATATTTTTATTATATAGTTTTTACACTATATATATATATACATATTGTTTTGAAAATAGAACAATCCATATTTAATTCATTAGATAATAAAAGGGCATATATTGGATTTAATAAAATATTTATTTTGCCAATATATTTCTACATTTATCTCTTAATGAATTATTAATGAATTATTTTTATGTACTTATTACAAATATTTTAAAATATAAAGATAGAACTCATATTTTTCCTTTAATATTTTAATATATTTTACATATTTGATTGAAATTTTTATAATAATTTTTTTCATTCACAAATTTCTCCCACCTACTCTGTATTCTAATTGATTTCAACTGTGATATCATAACACTATGCGGCGCTGAGTTTGTGTATACAAAAATGTAATGCCTCGATAAAGGTTGGCGTTCAGCCAGCCGAAATATTGGCAAAATAAATATTTTATTAAATCCAATATATGCCTTTTTATTATCTAATATATACATATGTATATATGTAATATTAAAATATTATTCTATTTAAAATTATAATTTCATAGATTCAAATACTCTGCTAAATCGACCGCCAGAGGTCACTCTTCCCCTATAAAAACTCGTTGTTGTTTTATCCCAATGGCCGGCTCAAAACTTTTGTACATTATGTAAATAATCTTTTGTTTTCCTTATTCTACTCGCCTTAAGACAGGCATTATACTTTTATCAAATTATGTTATTTTATATATTCCTTTAGTTCAATAAAATTACTGATCAAAATTATTTTTATTATCATACTTTCAAGATTTAACCACGACTGCATTAC
>CP092881.1:7848816-7867742 GCA_030710605.1 Cordylochernes scorpioides | reverse complement strand
TTCGTTGACTTTATACCACGGGACGTACCTCTTACAGCAGATCGTCTCATACAGGATGAGATGGATATTGAACGTATCTCCAGAGAGGACTTCGAAGCTGGGAATACAGAAAATCTTGATGTGGTTATCAAGACCAGTCTCGTAGTTGATGATCATGGCCAGCATGTCGGCAATTCGACTATTCCGGATGTCTTCAGTCTCCGTGGTTGTACCGGAGTGATACTCATCCTGACCCAGTACTGTAGACGTCAGCATCAGTATCGTTACCCACATCTTCACATCTACTTGAATGATGATGATACGTCGAGATGGCTTGTCATCCCATCTATACATTGTTGTAGTCGTCATGAAGGAGAGATTACCAAGCCGAACCTTGGACGTCTCGGGATGCTGATCCGCTAACCCTAATCTAGCGTAGAGTAGTTACAAGCCATGGCTAGGTTATCTAAGATTAGTTTAGGATAGGTTAGTTCAGGTAGAGGCTGGTTGCGGAGTGATGGGAACCGATTATATTCGAAATCCACGACCCGGGATCGAGCTCCGCATTGTACAATTTTTTTTCCTGGATAAAAAATGCTCCTAGGTCCCTGAAAAAGTCCAACCCAACCACTTGATGCAAATAACTAAACAGGTCTCTGGTACACTTGTGAATTTAATAGTCGAGATGTAGCCATGTGGTGCACTCACAATTAAAGCATTCGCTAACTACCCAACATGATTATCATGGTCTGTAACACATATACTTGGATTACGTAAAAAAAAAGATTGGTTAAGGCAAGGGTCAACGAATCAGCAAGTTTGTCCCGAGACCTCCTTTCGAAAAAAAAAAAAACGTGAGCGTTTATAAAATGTTCAAATTACAAAGTAATCTGGTTGGTGCTATGTGGACTTTGTCCTAAGTACTGCGCTGTGTGTTAGAGCCAGGTCTCGTGGTGGTGTTGATGGATAGAGTGGAATCAATCTTTCAATATTCTCTTTACCAAAAGTCAAACAGTAGTGTTCTCCCTATTGGCTGGATAAGACACGTGTCAATAGTGAATGGATACTATTGGATAATTCTTTTTTTTTTAAAGAGGGTTAAAAACATCATACTTTCATGTTGGAATTTAATATAATGATGGAAATAACACTCGCCACAACCTTGTGTGACTTTACTGATTGATGTTTCGACGATCTACTGCCGCCATTTTCAAGGTAAAACTTTTTACTTTGAGAATGGCGACAGTTTATCGCCGAAATATCGGCTAGTCAGTAAGATCACACAAGGTTGGTGAATGTCATCTTTATAAAATAAATAGTAACGTTTGAAGATATCTTTTCCCAATTCACCGAATAGGGCGTAAAACTGGCAAATATTTAAATTGGATTTTATCTTGAAAGTAGATGATTTTGTATGAAAGAGTAACTCTCTTAATCATGGCCCTTTTCTGTAAAAAAATGTCCTAAATGTCTAGCTGGATTCAAGATTCCTATAAAAAAAGCAACGAGGTATAAAATAAATATACAAGTCATAGACAAGAAGTATGCAAAGTGGTAAACAAAAATTAAAACAAGGAGTATAAAAGATCACACAATAAGTATGCAAATAGGTTAGGGGGGGGGGGGGGGGGGGGGGGGGGGGGGTAACACGTAGAACCTGCACCATAAATTATACTTTCAAAAGTAGTATGTAAATAAAATAACCAGGGAGGATATTGACAGCAAATTTTCTCCCTCCACACCGTCACAAGGTAATATCCTTTGTGATGTCAATTTTTAATTTAATTTCAAAAAAAAATGAAGTTTTTAAATATTATTTTTTATAAAAATAATTATTTTCTTAAAGAAGACACCGCGAATGTGTGCATATTCCTTATTAAAAAATAATTAGAGATAGATATAGTTGTGTGTGTGTATCTTTCATTTTTAAAATTTCAATGTATTATTGTGATTCCATAAAAAGTTTAAAATAAATATATTTTTAAAGGATTTAACAAAATAATATTTTTATAACGGTTAATACCTATCGACGTAAAAAAAACTATGGTGTAAAAACTCGGCGTTAAAAAAATCGCAGAAGAATTATTTTCCAGTAAATCCTTTCTGGACCATTGACCAGGGGATATAAACAGCAGAATTGCCGGGCGTTATTAAGTGACAACGTTTTAAATGGCGCTTAACCCCAATTTTAGAGAATTTTTTACATTGAGGTTTTATATGCTATCTCGAATTTAGCATTTTTGATAGCTATTTGGAGTGTAGTAAAGGAAGTCTACTTCATATATATATATGTATATATAATATAAATTCATATATATCCCAATTATTATAACTTGAATGGAATCAATAATGTTAAAGGAAGGTTGACGACCCTAGAAATAGGCGTGACAACCTAGCCCCATATCAATTTGCATAGCGTAACTTTAAAAGTCTTACCTTTGACCCCATAGAGAACACCCCAGCTATAAGAAGAGCCTGGGGCTTCCTAAAGACTTTTTATGAACTATTGTTGAATAATTTATTTATTTGTTACACTAATACCATCCTTTTCACAATTTACTAATATATAAATATAACAACGACAATTTATTTCTCCCGCGCGTACACCATTCGTTTAATGAAATATAAATATTTATTTTAAAGATTGAGCAATCCATAATTAAATTTATATTCAGAAAAGATGCATATATTGGATTTATAAGTATTTTTATTGTTCCAATATGCCCCTCGAAATAGTGGAACAATAAAATTACTTAAAAATCCAATATATGCATCTTTTCTGAATATAAATTTAATTATGGATTGCTCAATCTTTAAAATAAATATTTATATTTCATTAAACGAATGGTGTACGCGCGAGAGAAATAAATTGTCGTTGTTATATTTATATATTATAAAGTTGTGAAAAGGATGGTATTGGTGTAACAAATAAATTAATTATTCAACAATAGTTCATAAAAAGACTTCGGTTATATATATTACTGGGTTATATAAAGTATTATTTTATCCAGAGTTAACACACAACATATAGCAAGCTAGTATGTATGTATAAGCAGCTTTAACCGAGATGATAAATCTAATAATGTAAGCTATAGAACATGATATAATCCACTATATTACATTTATAGCAGTCTGGAGGATAACAAAGTAAATTATTATCTTTTCCCTCTGTTAGTTCCTTTATGAACAATATTCCTTTCGTTTTTATGTACCATATTTACATATATCTTTTATAAACTCTCTATCTACATTATAAGAGAAACTGGAGTACTATTTATTTAGTGTCGAATTTGTGAAATGATGATTCTTCTATTTTTTACACATTATTTTCAATATATACACACTATTTATAGTGATATGCAAATAATTTATTAAATAATATTTGTGATGTTCTATATTAGAAGAACGAGTTTTACGAGACATGAGAAGCTTCATAGCAAAAGAAACTCTAACTTTATTATTTTTCCTACCTATATATATACATCGCGCTTCTCGCGGACATGCAAATATATCAACCTTTCATAAGAAACATAATGTAAAAATATATAAAACAAAACAATACTATGCAAATATCTCGAGGTATGCGACAATATTTAATAAAAAATGTGCTAAAACTATATATTTGTCGATATAGTGTAAGTGATTTTGCTTTCATTGATAAGAAAAAACAAAGCTATGAGGAAGATTTATATAAAAGAGCAAACGATTCATTTAAATATTCAGATTATTTTAAAAAATTAAAATACAAATTTTGAAAACTAGAGAATATATATTTTCTCTATAGTTTTTTAAAATTATTATTCCTAGTGCACGTGGTATACAGGCCATCAATAATCATGGTGGGTAATTGTTGGCGTCTGCTTTTACTTTAAGTGCCCCACAAGTTTACACATATAGAAAGCAGTTCAACTTTTACACTTAAAAATCAGACAGAGCCCCGTTTGGTTACTCGCATTCACTTTGAGGAGCTGGACTCTTGCAAAATTCAGAGGTCATTTGAGGATTTTCATACCTCTCTTTCACCGATCCCCTAGAATAAATCTAAATAGCTAACGTTTTATTTGAAATCACGAGAAAAGTTAAAATTTGAACGATTCCTTTCTGTAATTCGATAAAATCTGTTGAGTGTTAATCTAAACCTCAACTACCTTAACACAGCAAGGATATATTATCGTAGAAAGGCTTTGAAGAAAAGGTTTTGAAATTATCCAGGTTTTTAGAAATAAAGAGATAAAAATCGCTCTAATTTATATAAAAAAGGTGTACCTGAATCTGTGAAAGAAAAACAAAGCTTTTTATAAAAAAACATCGAGGGATTGCTCCCTCTCTTTACCAATTTATTGCACAATAAACTTGAAATTAGTTTACAAATTCTTGTACATCACATGGAAATAACTCTTTGATCTACAAGAATTTGTAAATTGCTTTTGAGTTTATTGTGCAATAAATTGGTAAAGAGGGAGCGATCCTTCAGAATAATTTGAGAAAAAAAATGTTTCTTTTTTCTCCTTTCACAGATGCTTTTTATGCTTTTTTAAATAAATATATTCAATGGTTCGCCTTTTTGACTCGAATCCTTCTTGATTTATAAAGAGAGAGGTCATCAACCCATCAAAACAATGCTGCTTCGTAAAACAAATGCCATTTATTTAAATAAAATTTCCAAATACACTCATGGACAAAACTTAAGGAAGTTTTACCTTTTAGCATGTATATCGGGATTCAGACAATAATTTCTGAAAAATATTTGATACACAGTGACCTTTATTGATGACACACGAGATAACCAAGTGTAAACAAAAATTGTTTCTGTCTACTTAAAAAAAAAAAAAAAAAAAAAAAAAACAGACGACCAGCGACATCAAAGACTTTTTACTTCCTTAAGTTTCTTAAAGTTTTGTCCATGAGTCTATGTCTATAAAATTTACATATCTACTTTGGCCATCTATTTTGATAAGGAAGAAATGGCCTCTATATTTTCTAGATTGATATCTTCCAGTCAAAATATTTACATCTACTGTTATTACGTTTAGTTCCCGTAATAACAAAAAAATAATATATTCATCAAAATTTAATTTGACATCTAGTCAAACCAACAAGTGGCTTTTCAAAAAATATATTAACCTATAATATTTATATTTTTTTTTCCCCCGAAAAGGCAAACGAGCAGCAATATAGTAAAAAATGAGGAACCCAATATTAAGCGACCCCCCATTGAGAACCAATACCAGCAATAACCCTGTCAAAGTGCCTCAGCCAATCCCATTATTTCCAAGCAGCCGAGACCCAATGTGATTTAAAGAGGGAGAATTGGAACGCTCTATGATTGATAGCCACGCAGGCCGGAAGTGCCTGCGCGTCACAATCCGCTTCCGGTTAATTTCCACAGCACGTGATTAATTTGAACCAATCAGCACTCCGCGTTGAATTTTCCTGACACCGCCTATTATTGGCGGGCTTGTTACTAACTTGGTTTATGTAAATAGTTGAAACTTATATTTACATATTGGTTTTGGTGGAAATCAATATACAAGGTGTGACCAATAATTACCCGGACTGACAGCACAACTTCATATGAGTATAATATATATATATCGGATTTTTTCCTAAATATATTACATAAATCTTGTTAAAAAAAGAGCAATCTATTTTGAATGCCACAATAATATATAGAGATAAGTGTAAACTAGTGATATATGGCATAATATCACTTATATAAATGTTTTGAAAATAGAGCAATCCATAAATAAATCTTTAATTAAAAATGATATATATTGGTAAAATAAATGATATTTTGATCCAATATATACCTTTTTAATTCAATATATAAATGTTTAATAGGAAATATGTAAATAAGATGGTCTGTGTGGAAGAGTATAAGGAGAAGAAAGGTGGCTAGTAAGAACAGCCCTAGTTGACCACATGTCCTGTCTTCTGAAAATGAACATTTGAGACGGTCACCTACCCGTCACCTCTTCCCATACGGTTACTCTTTTAGCCTACTGAGAATAAGATAAAAGTAGCGAATTTGGTGATTAAGGGACAGTTTGCTCTGAGGTCGACCCCACGCCAATTGTTTCCAGGGTGGTCCTCGGACCTTCTCTTTCTCTCCCACCTACTTCACACGGATGTTTTCTCTTGAATACCCCTTCCTGTGTGCGTCCTTAACACTTGCCACACCTACGACTGCTTAGCGTAAATCACCACATAGATATATAATATTTAATAATATATCCAATGAAATAGCGACTCATCTCTTAAATGGTTTGGTCACACACCAACCTGCTTTGTTTCAAACACCACTTATCGTGTATCACGTGGATCACGAGTTTTAAGAATGGAATCCCAGAAGATGGACAAACTGCCTCGTTGAAATTTAACCTTCAAAATAAACAATATTGATTTAAGATTACTACTACATATATATATATATTCTTCGAAATAAGATCAATTTGCATAACTCAATCTCATTTATTGATTTTTGCAGCCAACAAAGAAAATACACAAAGCGTTTTTGTCAAGGCTTCTCTGAATTTTCTAGATTCTTTTTTTGCGACAAACCATTTATCCTTTATGATACTTTGAAATAAAGGAAAAGGTTATTTGGAGATAGATATGGGGAATAGGGGTGTTAAGGAAATAAATAGGAATAGTTCTAAAAAAAAAAACCTGAACAAATGGGCGCCGCTATACGGTCTCTAGTTACCGTGCTGGAGCAACAAATCTTGACTTTGCCTCATTCCTGTCGTCTGCTAGCTTTTATTCCTTCTGTTTAGGCACCGCAAAATGGACGGACAATTAGCTGCTCTGATTGGTTGTTCTTCCATCTGGCATTGATTCTTGGTTAACAGGTTCTCTATTCTTAGTTCTTAGAATCAAGATACACTTCGGCCAGTAAATGATTTTCATTCTCTCGACGTTTCGACAAAACTCTTTGGTCCTCGTCAGGAGCAAATAAAAATTAAAGCATTTGGCAAGGCGTTAAAAATTATTATGAGGTTTCAAGATTTGCTGGCCGAAGTGTATGTTATTATAGGAATGCCAGCCAGGCAACCTCTATCTTCATGATTGTTATGTACTCTTCTATCTAATATTCAATAAACTTAGGTAGTGTAGTTTATATTAAAAGATATTGTATGTTACTGTTATATATTTGCATAATATTTTATTATTACAGAATTATCATAAGAACTAAAAACATCTCACGCTATATATTGATTACATCACATAACAACAACCAAGTCCTTGGTCAAAACCATATATACATATTATATATTACAATGATAGATCCTCTTTTGTCAGAGAGGGTGAAAGCAGCACCATTATTGGGTGTCGTATTCGAGCTGTACCAGTTAATGACATTTATTGAGTTTAACTGCTCTTCAGCAGGTCCCTGTAAGGCAATGCTTCATAACCTTAAGTACCTCTTCCAATACAACCCATCAGTTTAATTATTCTTATTTTTCATATAAATATGAACGCCGGCCAGGCAGCCTCTATCTTTACGATAATTATTCTTCAGTTTCTCTTCTTTTAAGAAGTTCCTGGCGCCTTGCTTCTCTATCTTGAGCCTCGTCTTTCCATCCAATACATCAGTCCAATTCTTCAACGAGTTCTTTGATTCAAGTAAGTCCTTTTCCTTAGTGGCTTCATGCTTGAGATCTTTTTAAATTTTTTTCATAGCGTCAGTTCCATCAATCAAATACTTCTTCTTCCTACCGTCCTTTTGTCGATCATTTTACCCTCCAGAACATTTATATGTAAACTCATTGGAAGTTTCATATTTTGATGTTCACTGTCGTCTAATATTTTTTGTTTGAAGGAGACAGAAACAATTTTGTTCACATTGGTTATCTCGTGTGTCTTCAATAAAGGTTACTGTAATATCTTACAGAGTTTATTGTCTGAATCCCGATATACATGCTAAAAGGTACAACTTCCTTAAGTTTTGTCCATTAGTGTATATTTCAGAGTTATTGTCTGAATCCCGATATACATGCTAAAAGGTACAACTTCCTTAAGTTTTGTCCATTAGTGTATACGGAGGGTGTTTCCTTTCAAATGAAACGATTTTCGAGCGCTCGCGTTTTGCACGTGCAGGCATGCTGCACACGACACTGGTTCCAATAGATCTAGAATCTTCTGGAGAATTCATTTTCATCAGGTATCATGATTTTTGCAACATGGGGGGAGAGAGACTAACGCTCCAAGTCGAACAAACAATTCGGACCCTTTCCAAAGAAGGAAACAGTTATAGCGTCATAGTGAAAAAGCTAAAAGCAGAAGGACTAGATGTTGGCAAAGCTACAATATGTAGGGTAGTAAATGGCATCGGAAAGAAAAGGGAAGCTGAATCCAATGGGCAAAAATATCAAGTCGATCGACCACGTCCGGTGCGGACCCCCGCCACGGTTTTCAAGGTAAAGCGGCTAGCAACTACTGAAAATCCACCATCTCAGCGCCAACTTTCCAGAATGTGTGGAACATCGCTAAAAACGATAAATAACATCATTCACAAAGATTTGGAACTGGATACCCGACGAAAAGGCAAGGTTCACAAGCTCACCCCTTTCCACATGAAAAACCGTGCAACGAATGCCCGGAAGCTCTACGAGGAACACCTGGCCGGTTCCAGATCGGAATATACTGCAACATTGGACGAAGCATGGATGTATGTGACGTATTGCAATGGAATCCGGAAGATCTGTTACATCAAAAGAGGCAATCAGGTCCCGGATAATTGGGTTCACCAATGCTCCGAAACTTTCCCTAAAGGTTTCATGGTTGTCGGGGTAATGACTGGCCGTGGAGTCCTTCCGCTCATAAAGGTTCCATCGAAGGTGAAGGTGAACTCAGAATTCTATATAGAATGCGTTCTGAAACCTGTCATCGAACAACTGAAGGACCTTTACCCAGGGGAAATGGACAAAGTGTTCCTTCATCACGACAAAGCCTCTTCCCATACCTCCAACAAAACCCAACAGTTCCTACAAGAAATGAAGGACACCCTAGGCCTAAATTTTATCAGGAACTCGGACATTCCAGTGAAGTCTCCCGACGCCAGCCCACTGGATTTTTACGGGTTCGGTATGTTGAAACAACGGCTCTTCAACCGACGTCCCAAAACTGAGGCCGGACTTTGGAAAGCCGCACAAGAGGAGTGGTCGAATGTTTCGCTCTCCAAAGTCAAGGAAGTGTTCGCAGCTTGGAAAGTCCGATGCAGGGAGATAGCCAAGAAGAAGGGGAAGCACATAGAACACATGAAAAAAATTCACGTTCGAAAAATAAAGTTCTAACGGACGTTTGAAATCGTTTCATTTGAAAGGAAACACCCTCTGTAATTCAGAGTTATTGTCTGAATCCCGATATACATGCTAAAAGGTACAACTTCCTTAAGTTTTGTCCATGAGTGTATAATTCATCGACGATATAATATATTTTGAAATATTTTCCATTTTCCAAAAGAGTTAAAAAATCAAGAAGGAAATCAAGGCGATAACACATTGAAAACATAAATCTTAATTGAACAAACTTAAGTTTGCTAATGGCAGAGCGCCATTTATCAGAATATATATTTTCGGAAATTTTCAGAATATATTGTCTTGAATTAACAAGGAAAGCCAACTAATGACGCGTTTCGGGCTGTTGGCCTTCGTCAGGATGGTGTAGGCTGCATGTATCCGCCTATCAAAGTGAATTTAAATACTTTTTTTTTTTTTTCAATTTTCGTTCAATTTTTGCTTCATAATTAGAGTGCAATAAACTAATATACATATAAGAAATAAAATATGTAATTGGGAATATCTAGAGTGCTCTCTTTTAATTTTGATTAAAATTTGATTGAAAATTGGTACGAAAAAACAGGAGATACTCCATGTTTAATTATTAACTGATAAAAAAGCATATATTGAATCGTTTTTCTGAAACCTAATAATTTATTCATATTATATAAAGATTTAAGTATGGGTTGCTATATTTTTTATATGTTTACTTATAAGAAATCTCTTTTTTAACATGGGTTTCTTTCTTTTATATGAATAAAGTTTATAAATTTTTATGTTTAATTATATTGAAGTGACCTTTTTAGCTATTCAGATAATTTCCATACAATATTTTGCGTCTTATCTGAATGTAGAACGAAGTTTGACAATTATACCGCAAATGTTTCTTTTAAACCAAAAATCGAAATTTATTTTAAGGAGAAATAACGATTATTTCTAACCTAAGGGATGAAGGATGAAATGATGAATTGTGAAGAGTAAAGTTCATCATTTCATACTTCATCCCTAAGGTTAGAAATATTCGTTATTTCTCCTTAAAATAAATTTCGATTTTTGGTTTAAAAGAAACATTTGCGGTATAAAATTGTCAAACCTCGTTCTACATTCAGATAATTGTTCACCTTTTAAAATCTTCAATATTTCATTAATATTGAATTTTCATTCAATCTATAATGGCAATTGTGTCTATTCACAATATCATATATCAATATATATTGATGAAATTATATTCTTTTTAAAATTTATATATACGCACACTATAGGAAAAATTTACATAACAAAATTATATTCAGCTGATAAATATTATAATAGTCAGGTTTAATATTTCTCCGCTACGTTTTGATGATTTTTATTGAGCTTTTGGCGGGAAAAAAAGGTAATTTGATCTATCGTCTGAACCACAAATCGAAAAATCTATTGCGAGTTGTTGACGATTTAGACGCTAAAGGAAAAAAAAAAAACTTTTGTTATTTTTTAAAAAAGTATTTTTCAACTTTTTGTATGACATAATTTATAGTTTCCTTCATATTTTTTTTCTATATAATAAATTGCTTTTCAAGTTTCGAGGTTGGTCGGATTTGGTGAAATCTGTCACAAACCAATTTTGTTCCTCTATAAAAGTTTAAAATAATTGCAATGGATAGCTTTTAAAAATCTTTTAATATTGTTTCCAAAAATCTCTGAATATATTGGGATTTTGTGTTTTAGTTAAAAGCAATTAAGGTTATTCTGATGATGGATAATGTGTGTAAATAGCCGACAATAAGTTATACCATAATAGACAAAGCTTTAGGATATGGGAAGTATTTGATGTCGTCGGTCGTCTGTTTTTTTTTTTTTTTTTTAAGGAGACAGGAGCAATTTTTTCACACTTGGTTATTTCGTGTGTCTTCAATAAAGGTCACTGTAATATCTTTCAGAGTTATTGTCTGAATCCCGATATACATGCATATAATTGCTTTTATTTTTCTCTCCATGGGTGTATTTATAATTTACCATTAACTATATTGTATACAATTTATATAGCATATATACATATGTGAAAAAATAGTTAAAATCAACGAGAATAGTTGATATTTATTCCGATAGATGGCGCCAGCCATCAGCAACTTTCAGTTGCACGATAAGGAGATGCCTTTTTCTTAATATATGCATATGTGTGATACATGGTTGTATATATATGGATTGGCATTTATTTACATATAAGCTCGGAAAGACAAAGATATTACTAATTGGATACAAATTGGTAGATTATTTGTTTTAGATTTGATATGATTTCTAGCGATTCTTTTATTCCGAAGCAAGGATTGATCTTAGTTGAAGATTCCAAGAAAGTGAGAAAGTAGAATAATAAAAAATAACTATCTAGATATCTATCCTTCATACAATGTGAAATCATATGATTTACTTATTTTTTACGTAGAGGCTTTCCAATGACATAAACTTGAAAATGCGCCATTCTTATAATACTGGAATTATTACATGATAACCTATTTTAAGTCTCTTAAGCGACCACAATTTTAAAACTATTTACTGATTAGCGGCTAACGCTTGGAATTCAATCAGCGAACACTTTGGTTCACAAAACTGCATTTTCCTTTATAAATATTTCTAAATTTCGGCTAGGCTTTATTGCCATTCCAATATTGAAACAAGTGATCTTATTTTTTTTATAAGGATAAAGGTTAAATGATCATGAATACACTCATGGACAAAACCTAATGAAGTGTTACCTTTTAGGATATATATTGGGATTCAGACAATAACTCTGAAATATATTAGAGTGACCTTTATTGAAGACACACGAGATAACCGAACATAAACAAAATTGCCTCTGTCTCCTCAGAAAAAAAAAAAAAAAAGAACAGACGACCGGCGACATCAAAGACTTTCAATTTCCTTATTATTTAAATTTTGCCTATGAGTGTATTTCGATTTATAATGAAGAGAGATAAAAGTAGGGCAAAGGTTCAGAAGTTCAATAATTTCTCATAGAAGCGGACCGGAAAAATATGGACATGGGTACAGAATTCTAACCCGATCTCATTGTAAGGCACGGCGGGTATCAGAGTGACAAAGGTCCAACAAAGATCTCGGGACAAAGATCTAAATAGAAGTGACCCAGAATCCTCTCTCAGCCTGGAATTCCATCAGGATTCTTCCCTCTAGCTCCTGCCGAGATTCCTTGATGTGGAAGAGAATGTTTTGGTTAGTCTGATAGGTCTTTGATTTCGCCGGTCGTCTATTTTCTTTTTTTTTTTTTTTTTTGAAGGAGACAGAGGCAATTTTGTTCACACTTGGTTATCTGGTGTATCTTCAATAAAGGTCACTGTAATATCTTTCAGAGTTATTGTCCGAATTCCGATATACATGCTAAAAGGTACAACTTCCTTAAGTTTTTTCCATGAATCTATACTCTCAACTATCTTACACTTACATTTTATAGGGATTTGAAAACGCCTCTCTCGTCAAAATGAAAGGATAATCTATCCCTGTCAATTATGAACAGTTTCTGTTTTCTTATAAAGCCACAACACCAGGGGGAAGAAATCCGACCATAACTCCCTGCAGTCCCCCTGGACCCTTGAAATATTTGACCAAATTCTGGTCCAAGGGACTAACGTGGCAACGACACCTATTTTCCGATGAAGAGCAGCAGCTTTACACACCTAAGATAGTGGACATTGTGACTGCTGTGATAGAGATGTATGGAGGCATCTGAGGCTCTTCATTGGACACGACAACAATCAGATTTAGCCAATTCGGAAGGCCTATCTGAAACCTATTGTAACGCTTGCGCCCATTTTTACGCGATTGACGAAAGATGCCGTGTATAGTATTGTAAGTAAATTATCCACCTCTATCATGGTACAATTCTTAATATATAGTTTCATACCACAATAAACAGAAATTATGCCAATTGCCTAGACCCCAAATTGGGCGGTGTGTGCGAAGAAATCTAAAAATATAATTTGCATAAGCAATCAGTGCCTATGCAAATTGGAACGAGAACTTTGACAACCCGGTCCATTAAACTCCTTCAGGTAGAAGTTATCCTAAATTAGGCCTAGCGATAATATCCCCTCTTATATTAATTAATTAACAAATTAATTGATGACTCTTTTGAAAATTCATCTTGTTGACATTTGTGGAAGAGGGTTCGGTAATTAAAATATGTAAAATTTCTTTATATCTACATATCACAGACATTTTCATTATATTATTCCCAATATACACTCATGGACAAAATTTAAGGAAGTTGAAGCTTTTAGGTTGTATATCGAAATTCAGACAATAACTCTGAACTCATGTGTAAACTTAAGAAAGTGGAAAGTCTTTGATGTCGCCGGTCGTCTGTTGTTTTTTTTTTAAGGAGACAGAGGAAACTTTGTTCACACTTGGTTATATCGTGTGTCTTCAATAAAGGTCACTGTAATATCTTTCAGAGTTATTGTCTGAATTCCGATATACATGCTGAAAGGTACAACTTTCTTTAGTTTTGTCCATGAGTGTTGTTTTATTTGGCTTAATTAATGTCCTTTTATCATCTCATTCTAACTGACTTCACGATTGGCCTAAATCTACTCATAACTAAGATTTGAATCTTATCATTTGAGTATCTTCAGTCTTTTTTTTTTTCATTTTCATTTATTGCATTTTCATTATTAGATTCGCGGATCATGAAAAATTCCTATTGGCGACTATATCACATACATAACACCAGAGCTGTTACATAGTATATCGAGAAAAATTATTACGTTAGTGCATATTTTAAAGGGAAAGGTGCCTCTCCGGACATATTAATAACACGTGTTCAAAAAGAGTATGAAAATCCCGTAGTACATGTGGTACGGGCCATGGTAATCATAGTGGATAATAGTTGGTGATTGCTTTTAGAGTAAGTGCATCATATGTCTACCATATGGAAAACAGTTAGAATTTTGCATTTACAAATGTGCTAGAGCCCCGTTTGGTTACTTGCACGTACTGGTAGGGTTGAACTTTCGCAAGAATCGGGGGCAATTGGAGCAAATTTTGTTTTTTTAATGCAGATAATATTTTAACAATATTCTATACATATATTGTTCTGAAAATAGAGAAATCCATTCTTAAATCATTAGATAATAAAAAAGGTATATATTGGATTTTTATGCAAAAATGTAATGCCTTGATAAAGGTTGGCGTTCAGCCAACCGAAATATTGGCAAATAAATCTTTTATTCAATCCAATATATGCCTTTTTATTATCTAATATATATATATATTTTTTTTTTCTGCAAGTCTCTTCGATAATTTAAATATTTATTGTAATTTGACCATACTCTGGCTTCACCCTAGCTGAGAACCATTCAGCGAACCATCTTACTCCCTGACATTAAGTTTGAGAACCACCCTACCTTCTTTATGACCGATAAAACACCTTTTGTATACAAACTCTCTCGTGCATTTAAACTGTACAATCCATTTACCCGTGCTTTATTTTACTCAAATATTTGAAAAATTATGTTATATATGATCAATGTGTTATCAGAGACTTTTATTGTTCTGAACGTTTTGAAACTTCAACAAATATTGAATAGAAGATGAAAAAATATTGGGTCGTTTTTATTCATCAGGTAAATTGAACTCTTCATGGGGAAAGAGTTGATCTAACAGACAAACATTAGATTAAACTGGCGAAACCATCGGAATGGGTCACCATTGATGATGCACATGTTTGAATATATATATCGATAGTGTTTAGCACATTTTGGATGGTGAATTTACTATCTTACTGGAGATATTGAGGAGGATGGAGAGATGAGGGTGGTAGGGTTAAGGTTCGTTTAACGATTCGTTTTAACATCTCTTTTTATATCTTTATATAAATGCAATATATGAAAAAAACAATAGAAAAAAATAAAAAGGTCAGGTGTTGATATTAAAAATAAAAAGGCACATCCTAACCAGGAGCACATGTGATTTTTAGAAGGCAGAGAAGGCTTCTGTTCCACCAGATGGCGCTCTGGCTTCTAAAAAGCACATGTGCTCCTGGTCAGGATATGCCTTTTTATTTTAATATATATATGTTATATAACATTATCATTTCATTTTTAAATATATTGATCTAGAACAAGATCTGTGAAGTCGACCACCAGATAGCACGGCTTCATAAACACATTGTTGTTGCTTTACTTTGGCCAGCGTAGATTTTTGGAAATATGTAAATTCGTATTGAAGTATTTTATTTTCTTTCTTCTTCACGCCCCAAGTCAGGTACTTCTTCCTCAAAGCAAATAGTAATTTAAATATGTTTTATTATATTTTACAAGATGTGTCACGACTGAATACCATTGCATTCTCTTGTATACAAGCAAATGATTCCTTCTCGTCTAAAATTTATTATAAGGTCACCTCTCCAGCCAAAATAGACGTCAAAGCTGGACGCCATCTATTGACCGTCGCCGCAAACTGGCGGACTCAGGTCGGTAACAAAGCCACAACACCAGCTTTGACAAACTGAGAAGCTTCCACCTAGAGACCATGGTTTCTGGCTAATGGCCCTCGTCAGTCTAGGGAGGGATTTATTCCATGAGATCCACAAAGGATCCAATGGAATCCTCACAATCTCAATTTGCCAATACCCAATCATAATAATATTACAATTACCTAAAAGTTAATAGTTTAACATAAACGAGAAATACTAATTACATATTAACCTAACACCTAATATATCTTCTAACGCTCTGCCCTTCCACTGTAAAACCCGCCCGTACAATCTCTAGAAATTGTTTCAAAGAATTATATATTTGTTAAAATAGCGTTAAAAGTTTACAATTTTCAAAGACAGATGGCGTTATAATGATATTTTAAACATAAAGAGCACAACATGTAATTAAAATTACTCATCAGTGTTTTCAAAGCATCATATTGATACTATATTAGAGAATATAAAAATTGTATTATTTATATATTCCTTATTTGCATAGATCACGGTGATCTATATTTACATACATATATATATAAATTGTTAAAAAGATGGCCATTAAAATCGATTATGAAGAAAATAGAGGTTGCCTAGCTAATATTTGTTTCATTGAAATGAGAATATTTCGGCCAGGAACGTTTTTTTTTATCTTCAATGTTGTGGAAAATTTGAAACATTACGTGATAAGGCGTTTGTAGACTTCAACTATCTTATTAAATCCTTGCTAAATGTTTTACATCTATCCTGAAAAAGACAAAGGTTTTACGGTCGAAACGTTGGTGAAATAAAATATCTATTCTGGCCGCATTATCCTCCTTTGTATGAAACATCGATGTGGAATAATGTGGAAAAAAATTGAACAAAAAAAAAACCCCTAAAGAATGTTCATTATTTCCGCTACGCATATTTAACTAATTATCTACAAAAATATTACCTAATTAGTTAATTATTTAAGTAGAACGGATAATTAGCAACCATTAAGAGAAATTCTACTCTAAGCGCCCCCTAACATAATTGGGAAAAAGGCTCACCAAGATTTAACAAAGTACTTGCTGACAAAAAAAGAAAATCTTCAACTAAAGCAAAACAAGAAAGCTGTAAAATGAGCTAATTTCTGGTTAATTAATGGTAATGAAATAATTTATCAACAATTGGTATTTTAACATTTTCCTCCTTTCTTGCATAATTAATGGAATATATATATATATATATATATATATATATGTTTAATTAAAAAGGCATATATTGGATCAAAATATCATTTATTTTACCAATATTTCAGTTGGCTGAACGCCAACCTTTATTATTTATGGATTGCTCTATTTTCAAAATATATATATGTATATTGGTATAATGTGAAAATTTGTGAGCGTTTTTAAATGATTATATTTACATACTTGATTTCTATACTTAACAGGATTATTAATTGAAGTGTAGACATGTGGTGTACTTACAGTAAAAGTAGTTGCCAACTTCTACCCACCATCATGGCCTGTACTACGTGTAGTAGGGATAATAATTAAAAAAATAAACTTTGTAAATATATGGCGAATGGAAAGGTGAAAAAAACAAGAACCTTTATTACAAATTGTAACACTTTGATAGATTGAAAATTAGAGCATGCATTTTTATTATATGTACCACAATGTATAAGATATTGGGTTAACCTTTCATTTAAAAATGTTTTTTTTTTTTGCTAATTAATTATTGACCTAGAGCTTAAATTCATAATTACCTCTATATCATATATTGCTTTCTATATGTGTAGATATTTGGTGCATTTACATTACACTAATTACCCACCATGATATTCATGGCCTGTACCACGTGTACTTGGGTTAAGTTAAAAAGGTTTAAAAAAGACGAATCGAATTTTTCTTTCAATTTGCATAGCAAAATTTAAGAATCCTACTTATAGAAAAAAAAAATATAAATAGTAATATGGTTAATGGTTATAATCTCCTCCTCAAATCGAATTCAAAACTGCCTTTTTTATAAGCATGTTTTTATGATATACGTTTGGTGGATTAAATTTGGCAAAATTTCTGGAAGGGTTCCCCACTGATGAGCTAAGACCCCCCCAATATTTTTCATGCCGTAAAGATACAGTATAAGTTTGTTTCGTTTGGATTTAAAGGAAAACATCGTGTATTGTGTGGTGCTATTTCTTATGATATATACTGTATTAAATTGCTTCTATAAAAGATAATTTGTATCAATTATGCAAAAGGAACATACACTCATCGAAAACACTTAAGGAAGTTGTAACTTTTAGCATCTATATCGGGTTTCAGACAATAACTCTGAAAGATATTACAGTGACCTTTATTGAAGACACACGAGATAACCAAGTGTAAACAAAATTGCATCTGTTTCCTTAAAAAAAGAAACTGACGAACGACGATATCAAAAACTTTCCATTTCCTTAAGTTTTGTCCATAAGTGTATATCAACAAAACATATATGTAATACAATATAATGCGGCTTATGATTATAGAACGACGTTTGACAAATTTACCGCAAATGTTTCTTTTGAACGAGAAATCGTAATTTATTTTAAGGAGAAATAACGATTATTTCTAACCTTAGGGATGAGGTATGAAAGAATGAATTGTGAAGAGTAATGATGAAGGAAAAAATGAAGTGTCCAGGGATCCCATCCGTCGTTCTACAAAACCTATATGTACATATAGTGTCATCTTACTCTAATTCTGTTAAAACATCAAGTATAGATTATTTTGTCTAAATAGATAATACTGCAGTTTTCTCTCTCCAAACTCATATTGACCATACTGCTTATATAGGAGACCTTCTAATAAATATAAAACGACATTTGTTTACATTATTTATAATATATATATATATGCTAATTCATATATGCTCTTATATTTACATAGATATAGACAAATATGAAGAACTACACGCCTCTACAGATCCTCTGAGAAATCAATTAGAAAAATCCCAACCTTTTTTTATTTCAACCTTAGAATTTTAAATTGCGTCGAAGTAGCGTGTGCATTTCCATATGTGAATAATTCATTTGGACATTGATGCGAGAAATTTGCCTAACATGGCTCTCTCCATATTTTACATCTGATTTTTTAAAAGGTTTATATATTAACAATATATATATATATGTTATATAAAAATGAATAGAGATTTTCTGCTTGATTTTTGATCATGTTGAGGATTATGGTAAT
>CP092881.1:7778715-7848716 GCA_030710605.1 Cordylochernes scorpioides | reverse complement strand
GGTGTCTGACAAGTTATCCAAACATGCTCCTCCTCTATCGTCTCGAGTATCTCTCCTCGGTCATGTTATATCTTCATTGCTTAATTTATCCCATCTTATAAAATATTTATACAGTTAAACCTGTCTATAGAGCTCCCTCTTAATAGCGCCCGATTTTAAATACGTAGTACGTAGTATGTGTGTAAAATTGTTGCAAATGTCGATCCTGCCGACGTATGGATAAACTGGCAGTCGTGTACGTGAGGCGAGTGTTAATGCTCTTCCCGCACGCGGACAACAAGAAGCAGAGGCAGGGCTAGATGTTAGCACCGAGAGTGATCGGGGACAGACCACGGGACAGAGGTAGAGGCCATGACACAAACTTGGATGTCTATCACCGAGACATGGAGAGCCAGACTGAAGCTGACTGCCGAGAAACACACCTTAGAACCATCTGCGGACACTGCTAAAAACCTGTCCTGTTTACAGGGGTCGTCTATAAAATGTTCCTAAGGGCCTCACATGGGCTGGGCGTTGCCTTTTTCCTCCCCTCTGTCCCTGCCACCAGCTGACCGCTCTCTCTTTGGATCTTTATTTTGACGTCACCATTTTTTAGTTTAAATACAAATAGGGGGTTTAAATACAAATAGTTTATATACAAAATATGGGGTGGTAGTAAATAGAAACAGTGTACATTTTAATAGAAGGGTAGGATATTATAAGGTATCGGCTCTAACTAATTGGAAGATATGTGACATATACTAAAAGTGTCATTATTATACACTTTAAAATATACGATATATATTATAATTCTATATTATATAATAGTTTTTCTTTACTGCAATGTCAAAATATATGGAGGGCCTGGCTCATCAGTGAATGGCCCCTCCAAACGGTTTCGCTATTTTAAACTGGCGTAAGGTTACACCCTGATAAATCAGGCCCGTTTTCCATTATTCTATCGTAGCAACTGGTTTTCTGACCCATCATCAGGCGCGTTAACTATTGCCGTAGAAAGTTGTCTGATTTGAAAAATGAAAATAATTTGTCCTCGTCAAGGGGAAAAAAAAATAGAAAATTAAATCATTTGGCAAGGCGTTAAAATTATTTTCTAAATTATATTTATTTGCTTCTGACGAGGACAAAATATTTTTGTCGAAACGTCGAGATAACAGAAAAAGATTTACTGGTCGAAGTATCTTTAATTTAAAGAACCATAAATGCCGGACAGTGGAAACCTCTATCTTCATGATAATATAAGAAATCTATAGAGACAAAGGTCGCCTTTCCCGTCAAAATAGACGTCAAAACCAGACACCATCTATCAGGTGAATAAATAAAGGAGAGAAGACGACCTTTGTCTCTATAGATCAATATCCTCTCTGCATAATTTCCATCTATAATATAAGAAATATTACGTTTATCAAAGAAATGAGATGTTGTGAAACAAGACACTATGAACCCCACTCCCGTAATGTGGAAAAATCCCGCGATTCTATCAAATCGATAGAAACTGAGGAAAGCAACGTTGGAAACTGTCCAAGAGTAATAAAACCAGACATTGTGGAAAACATGCTTAAAACCTTACCTAGAGATAAATCTCATTTATACCTATAGCTCCATTTTCATTAGTATTTTTCATTTGTATTTGATATAGGATTATTTCTTTGTTCGCGTGAATGGTTTTAATTAGGATTCTCTCTGGTAAATATATTTTTTAATTACTTTTTATATACTTTTTTATTTCAATTTTTTTATTTATATAATTCTGAGTTATAATATTTAAAATATAGAGAGATTTGTATATATTTTATTTTAAACAGAGTCAAAAATCGTTATTTCTTTGTTATTAGATGTTTAAAGAATAAGTTATCTCTTGATCGTGTAAATAAAAGTTACTGATGGTTTGTGCCATCTCTGTCTTAATATATATCAAAAAATCGTTGATTTTTTAATTATTCCACAAATAGCAAAATTTCCTTTCTCGATTAATCAAGAAATCAACGATTAGTTCATATTTATTCCGATAGATGGTGCAAGCCATCAGCAAATTTTAGTTGCATAATCAGGAGAGATGCCTTTTTCTTAATTTATCTACCTGATCCCAGTACAATTTCACCTTTTTCTTTATTTTTTCCATATTTTTATTGATTTTTATAGAATAATTCATCGAGTTGAAACTATATTCATGATTTTCATGAGTGGGTGTTATTAGTAATCAAACATACAACAAAGTCTTATACAATGTGAAAAAAAAACAGTACAAATGTGATATTGTACTGGGATAAGGTGCATAAATTATTAAAAAGGCATCGGAATAAATTTGGCCAATTCTGGAATAATTAAAAATCAACGTGAATAGTTGATATTTATTCCGATAGATGGCGCAAGCCATCAGCAACTTTCAGTTGCACGAAAAGAAGATGCCTTTTTAAGTCTTATACAGTATCCTACAAATTACAAAAAAAAAGCAATGAGACGTCGCTACACTTTTTATTTAATTAATTAATGGAAGCTTTCGGACAAGCCTTTCTTCAACTAATTAAATTTGTCGAAATCCGCAATCCTGTGATAATGGATCCTACTGATGCTTATTTTTTATCTTCAGTATTTACATAAATACGTCCTATTTACATATCCATACAACACAGAATGAATTATAATGTTGACATATATTCTCCATAAGGTTTTTTTACTCTCTTTTACCAGTCAATTCAAAATTATTATTCCATATATATATATGGTATAAAAAGTATATTTTTTGTTAATATATAAACCTTTTAAAAAATCAGATGTAAAATATGGAGAGAGCCATGTTAGGCAAATTTCTCGCATCAATGTCCAAATGAATTATTCACATATGGAAATGCACACGCTACTTCGACGCAATTTAAAATTCTAAGGTTGAAATAAAAAAAGGTTGGGATTTTTCTAATTGATTTCTCAGAGGATCTGTAGAGGCGTGTAGTTCTTCATATTTGTCTATATGTATGTAAATATAAGAGCATATATGAATTAGCATATATATATATATTATAAATAATGTAAACAAATGTCGTTTTATATTTATTAGAAGGTCTCCTAGATAATCAGTATGGTCAATATGAGCTTGGAGAGAGAAAACTGCAGTATTGTCCATTTAGACAATATAATCTATACTTGATGTTTTAACAGAAGTAGGGTTAGATGAAACTATATATGCATATATGTTTTGTTGATATACACTTATGGACAAAACTTAAGGCAGTGGAAAGTTTTTGATATCGTCGGTCGTCAGTTTTTTTTTTTTAAGGAAACAGATGCAATTTTGTTTATACTTGGTTGTCTCGTGTGTCTCCAATAAAGTTCATTGTAATATCTTTCAGAGTTATTGTCTGAATCCCGATATAGATGCTAAAAGTTACAACTTCCTTAAGTGTTTTCGATGAGTGTATGTTCCTTTTTTGCATAATTGATACAAATTATCTTTTATAGAAGCAATTTAATACAGTATAAATCATAAGAAATAGCACCACACAATACACGAATTTTTCCTTTAAATCCAAACGAAACAAACTTATACTGTATCTTTACGGCATGAAAAATATTGGGGGGGGGGGTCTTAGCTCATCAGTGGGGAACCCTTCCAGAAATTTTGCCAAATTTAATCCACCAAACGTATATCATAAAAACATGCTTATAAAAAAGGCAGTTTTGAATTCGATTTGAGGAGGAGATTATAACCATTAACCATATTACTATTTATATATATTTTTCTATAAGTAGGATTCTTAAATTTTGCTATGCAAATTGAAAGAAAAATTCGATTCGTCTTTTTTAAACCTTTTTAACGTAACCCAAGTACACGTGGTACAGGCCATGAATATCATGGTGGGTAATTAGTGACTGCTTTTACTGTAAATGCACCAAATATCTACACATATAGAAAGCAATATATGATATAGATGTAATTATGAATTTAAGCTCTAGGTCAATAATCAATTAGCAAAAAAAAAAGCATTTTTAAATGAAAGTTTAACCCAATATCTTATACATTGAAGTACATATAATAAAAATGCATTCTCTAATTTTCAATCTATCAAAGTGTTACAATTTGTAATAAAGGTTCTTGTTTTTTCACCTTTCCATTCGCCATATATTTACAAAGTTTATTTTTTTTATTATCCCTACTACACGTAGTACAGGCCATGATGGTGGGTAGAAGTTGGCAACTACTTTTACTGTAAGTACACCACATGTCTACACTTTAATTAATAATCCTGTTAAGTATAGAAATCAAGTATGTAAATATAATCATTTAAAAACGCTCACAAATTTTCACATTATACCAATATACATATATATATTTTGAAAATATAGCAATCCATAAATAATAAAGGTTGGCGTTCAGCCAACTGAAATATTGGTAAAATAAATGATATTTTGATCCAATATATGCTTTTTTAATTAAACATATACATATATATATTCCATTAATTATGCAAGAAAGGAGGAAAAATGTTAAAATACCAATTGTTGATAAATTATTTCATTACCATTAATTAACCAGAAATTAGCTCATTTTACAGCTTTCTTGTTTTGCTTTAGTTGAAGATTTTCTTTTTTTGTCAGCAAGTACTTTGTTAAATCTTGGTGAGCCTTTTTCCCAATTATGTTAGGGGGCGCTTAGAGTAGAATTTCTCTTAATGGTTGCTAATTATCCGTTCTACTTAAATAATTAACTAATTAGGTAATATTTTTGTAGATAATTAGTTAAATATGCGTAGCGGAAATAATGAACATTCTTTAGGGGTTTTTTTTTGTTCAATTTTTTTTCCCACATTATTCCACATCGATGTTTCATACAAAGGAGGATAATGCGGCCAGAATTTATATTTTATTTCACCAACGTTTCGACCGTAAAACCTTTGTCTTTGTCAGGATAGAAGTAAAACATTTAGCAAGGATTTAAAAAGAGAGTTGAGGTCCGCAAACGCGTTATCACGTAACGTTTCACATTTTCCACAACATTGAAAATAAAATACGCTCCTGGCATATATATTTTCATTTCAATGAATCATAAATATCAGCTAGGTGCAACCTCTATCTTCATCATTCTTCATCAATTTTAATGGTCACCTTTATATATATATGTAAATATAGATCACCGTGATCTATGCAAATAGGGAATATGTGAATAATACAATTTTTATATTCTCTAATATAGTAACAATATGATGCTTTGAAAACACTGATGAGTAATTTTAATTACATGTCGTGCTTTATGTTTAAAATATCATCATAACGCCATCTGTATTTGAAAATTGTAAACTTTTAACGCTATTTTAACAAATATATAATTCTTGGAAACAATTTCTAGAGATTGTACGGACGGGTTTTACAGTGAAATGTCAGAGCGTTAAAATATATATTAGGTGTTAGGTTAATATGTAATTAGTATTTCTCATTTATGTTAAACTATTAACTTTTAGGTAATTGTAATATTATTATGATTGGGTATTGGCAAAT
Organism: Cordylochernes scorpioides; assembly: GCA_030710605.1. Classification (NCBI taxonomy): domain Eukaryota; kingdom Metazoa; phylum Arthropoda; class Arachnida; order Pseudoscorpiones; family Chernetidae; genus Cordylochernes; species Cordylochernes scorpioides. The sequence continues at coordinate 7,843,229 of CP092881.1, read as the reverse complement.
TTAGATTGTGAGGATTCCATTGGATCCCTTGTGGATCTCATTGAATAAATCCCTCCCTAGACTGACGAGGGCCATTAGCCAGAAACCATGGTCTCTAGGTGGACACTTCTCAGTTTTCCAAAGCTGGTGTTGTGGATTTGTTACCGACCTGAGTCCGCTAGTTTGCGGCGACGGTCAATAAATGGCGTCCAGCTTTGACGTCTATTTTGACGGGAGAGGTGACCTTATAATAAATTTTAAACGAGAAGGAATCATTTGCTTGTATACAAGAGAATGCAATGGTATTCAGTCGTGACACATCTTGTAAAATATAATAAAACAAATTTAAATCACTATTTGCTTTGAGGAAGAAGTATCTGACTTGGGGCGTGAGGAAGAAAGATAATAAAAGACTATGTATTTACATATTTCCAAAAATCGGCGCTGGCAAAAGTAAAACAACAACAATGTATTTATATACATACTGTAGTATGTAGCCGTACTATCTGGCGATCGACTTCTCAGAATTTGTTCTAGAAATTTGTTCTAGGCGCCCGATTTTAAATACGTAGTACGATGCGATTTTACATTAAAAGTGACCTGTCTATGGACTCTCTATAGCACCCTATTTTGGTGAGTCCCAAGAGGAGGCGCTATAGACAGGTTTAACTGTATATTATATACATATATATATAAGATAGAAAAAGAGATGTTAAAACGAATCGTTAAACGAATGAAACAGTATTAGTCTACCACCCTCCAACTCATCTCTCCATCCTCCTCAATAGCTCCAGTAAGATAGTAAATTCACCATCCAAAATGTGTTAAACTCTATCGAAATGTATTTGAACACGTGGATTATCAATGGTGACTCATTCCGCTGGTTTCGCCAGTTTAATCTAATGTTTGTCTGTTAGATTAACCCTCTCCCCACGAAGAGTTCAATTCACCACTAATGAGTCAAAACGATCCAATAGTTTATCTAATTCTATTTAAAAAATATTTGTTGAAGTTTTAAAACGTTTAGATCAATAAAAGTCTCTACGAACACATTGATCACATTTTTCCAAATATTTGAGTAACATAAAGCACAGGTGAATGGATTGAACAGTTTAAATGCACGAGGGAGTTTGTATACAAAGGTGTTTTATCGGTCATAAAGAAGGTAGGGTGGTTCTCAAACTTAATGTCTGGGAGGGTTAGCTGAATGGTTCTCAGCTAGGGTGAAGCCAGAGTATGGCCAAATTACAATAAATATTTAAATTATCGAAGAGACTTGCAGAAAAATAATATATACATACATATATATACATTAGATAATAAAAAGGCATATATTGGATTAAATAAAATATTTATTTGCCAATATATCGGTTGGCTGAACGCCAACCTTTATCAAGGCATTACATTTTTGTATAAAAATCCAATATATACCTTTTTATTATCTAATGATTTAAGAATGGATTTCTCTATTTTCAGAACAATATATATGTATAGAATATTGTTAAAATTATCTGCATTAAAAAACAAAATTTGCTCCAATTGCCCCCGATTCTTGCGAAAGTCCAACCCTACCAGTGCGTGCAAGTAACCAAACGGGGCTCTAGCACATTTGTAAATGCAAAAGTCTAACTGTTTTCCATATGGTAAACATATGATGCACTTACTCTAAAAGCAATCGCCAAATTCTATCCACCATGATTACCATGGCCCGTACCACATGTACTACGTGGTTAATTATACTCTTTTTTGAACATGTGTTATTAATATGTCCGGAGAGGCACCTTTCCCTTTAAAATATGCACTAACGTAATAATTTTTCTCGATATACTATGTAACAGCTCTGGTGTTATATATGTGATATAGTCGCCAATAGTATTTTGTCATAATACGCGAATCTAATAATGAGAAATGCAATAAATGAAAATGAAAAAAAAAAAGAAGTCTGAAGATACTCAAATGATAAAATTCATATCTTAATTATAAGTAGATTTAGGCCTACCGACACTTTGTAAACTTTTGTAAAGTCAGTTAGAATGAGATGATAAAATGACTTTAATTAAGCCAAATAAAACTACACTCATGGACAAAACTAAAGAAAGTTGTACCTTTTACCATGTATATCGGGATTCAGACAATAACTCTGAAAGATATTACAGTGACCTTTATTGAAGACACACGAGATAACCAAGTTTGAACAAAGAGAGTTTCCTCTGTCTCCTTCAAAAAAAAACAACAACAACAGACAACCGGCTACATCAAAGACTTTCCACTTTCATAAGTTTGTACATGAGATCAGAGTTATTGTCTGAATTTCAACATACAAGCTAAAGGCTACAACTTCCTTAAATTTTGTCTCTATGAGTGTATATTGTGAATAATATAATGAAAATGTCAGTGATATGTAGATATAAAGAAATATTACATATTTTAATTACCGAACCCTCTTCCACAAATGTCAACAAGATGAATTTTCAAAAGAGTCATCAATTAATTTGTTAATTAATTAATATAAGAGGGGATATTATCGCTAGGCCTAATTTAGGATAACTTCTACCTGAAGGAGTTTAATGGACCGGGTTGTCAAAGTTCCCGTTTCAATTTGCATAGGCACTGATTGCTTATGCAAATTATATTTTTAGATTTCTTCGCAGCGCCCAATTTAGGGTCTAGGCAAATGGCATAATTACTATTTATTTTGGTATGACAATATATATTGTACCATGATAGAGGTGGATAATTTACTTACAATACTATACACGGCATCCTCCGTCAATCGCGTAAAAATGGGCGCAAGCGTTACAATAGGTTTCAGATAGGCCTTCCTAATTCACTAATTCTGGTTGTTGTTGTCCAATGAAGAGCCTCTGATGCCTCTATACATCTCTATCACAGCAGTCGCAATTTCCTCTATTTTGGGTGTGTAAAGCTGCTTGCTCTTCATTAGACAATAGGTGCCGTTGCCACGTTAGTCCCTTGGACCAGAATTTGGTCAAATATTTCAAGGGTCCAGGGGGACTGCAGGGAGTTATGGTCGGATTTCGTCTCCTGGTGCTGTGGTTTTATAGGAATGCAGAAACTGTTCATAATTGACAGGGATAGATTTTCCTTTTATTTTGACGTTAGAGGTGTTTATAAATCCCTATAAAATGTAAGATAGTTGAGAATATAAATTCATGGACTAAACTTAAGGAAGTTATACCTTTCAGCATGTATATCGGAATTCAGACAAAAACTCTGAAAGATATTACAGTAACCTTTATTGAAGATACACGAGATAACCAAGTGTGAACAAAATTGCCTCTGTCTCCTTCAAAAAAGAAAAAAAAAGAAAATAGACGACCGGCGAAATCAAAGACCTATCAGACTAACCAAAACATTCTCTTCCACATTAAGGAATCTCGGCAGGAGCTAGAGGGAAGAATCCTGATGGAATTCCAGGCTGAGAGAGGATTCTGGGTCACTTCTATTTAGATCTTTGTCCCGAGATCTTTGTTGGACCTTTGTCACTCTGATACCTGCCGTGCCTTACTATGAGATCGGGTTAGAATTCTGTACCCATGTCCATATTTTTCCTGTCCGCTTCTATGAAAAATGATTGAACTTCTGAACCTTTGCCCTACTTGTCTCTCTCTTCATCATAAATCGAAATACACTCATTGGCAAAAATTGTATAATAAGGAAATAAAAAGTCTTTGATGTCGCCGGTCGTCTGTTCTTTTTTTTTTTTTTTTCTGAGGAGACAGAGGCAATTTTGTTTATGTTCGGTTATCTCGTGTATCTTCAATAAAGGTCACTCTAATATATTTCAGAGTTATTGTCTGAATCCCGATATACATGCTAAAAGGTACAACTTCCTTTAGTTTTGTCCATGAATGTATTAATCATCATTTAACCTTTATCCTTATAAAAAAAATAAGATCACTTGTTTTAATATTGAAATGGCAATAAAGCCTAGCCGAAATTCAGAACTATTCATAAAATAAACTACTGCTTTGTGAACAAAAAAGTGTTCGCTGGTTGAATTCCAGGCGTTAGTCGCTAATCAGTAGATAGTTTTAAAATTGTGGTCGCTAAAGAGACTTAAGATAGGTTATCATGTACTAATTCCAGTATTATAAGAAAGGCGCATTTTCAAGTTTATGTCATTGGAAAGCCTTTACGTAAAAAAATGAGTAAATCATATGATTTCACATTGTATGAAGGATAGATATCTAGATAGTTATTTTTTATTATTCTACTTTCTCACTTTCTTGGAATCTTCAACTAAGGTCAATCCTTGCTTCGGAATAAAAGAATCGCTAGAAATCATATCAAATCTAAATCAAATAATCTACCAATTTGTATCCAATTAGTAATATCTTTGTCTTTCCGAGCTTATATGTAAATAAATGCCAATCCATATATATACAACCATGTATCACACATATGCATATATTAAGAAAAAGGCATCTCCTTATCGTGCAACTGAAAGTTGCTGATGGCTGGCGCCATCTATCGGAATAAATATCAACTATTCTCGTTGATTTTAACTATTTTTTCACATATGTATATATGCTATATAAATTGTATACAATATAGTTAATGGTAAATGATAAATACACCCATGGAGAGAAAAATAAAAGCAATTATATGCATGTATATCGGGATTCAGACAATAACTCTGAAAGATATTACAGTGACCTTTATTGAAGACACACGACGAAATAACCAAGTGTGAAAAAATTGCTCCTGTCTCCTTAAAAAAAAAAAAAAAAACAGACGACCGACGACATCAAATACCTTTCATATCCTAAAGCTTTGTCTATTATGGTATAACTTATTGTCGGCTATTTACACACATTATCCATCATCAGAATAACCTTAATTGTCTTTATATAAAACACAAAATCCAAATATATTCAGAGATTTTTGGAAACAATATTAAAAGATTTTTAAAAGCTATCTATCGCAATTATTTTAAACTTTTATAGAGGAACAAAATTGGTTTGTGACAGATTTCACCAAATCCGACCAACCTCGAAACTTGAAAAGCAATTTATTAGATAGAAAAGAAGGAAACTATAAATTATGTCATACAAAAAGTTGAAAAATACTTTTTTAAAAAATAACAAAAAGTTTTTTTTTTTCCTTTAGCGTCTAAATCGTCAACAACTCGCAATAGATTTTTCGATTTGTGGTTCAAACGATAGATCAAATTACCTTTTTTTCCCGCCAAAAGCTCAATAAAAATCATCAAAACGTATCGGAGAAATATTAAACCTGACTATTATAATATTTATCGGCTGAATATAATATTGTTATGTAAATTTTTCCTATAGTGTGTGCGTATATATAAATATTAAAAATAATATAATTTCATCAATATATATTGATATATGCTATTATGAATAGACACAATTTCCATTATGGATTGAAATAAAATTCAATATTAATCAAATATTGAAGATTTTAAAAGGTGAACAATTATCTGAATGTAGAACGAGGTTTGACAATTATACCGCAAATGTTTTTTTTAAACCAAAAATCGAAATTTATTTTAAGGAGAAATAACGATTATTTCTCCTTAAAATAAATTACGATTTTTGGTGTAAAAGAAACATTTGCGGTATAATTGTCAAACTTCGGTCTACAATCATATAAGACGCAAAATATTGTATGGAAATTATCTGAATAGCTAAAAAGGTCACTTCAATATAATTAAATATAAAACTTTCTAAACTTTCTTTATATAAAAGAAAGAAATCCATGTTAAAAAAGAGGTTTCTTATGAGTAAACATATAAAAAATATAGCAACCCATACTTAAATATTTATATAATATGAATAAACTATTAGATTTCATAAAAACTATTCAATTTATGCTTTTTTATTAGTTAATAATTAAACATGGAGTATATCTTCTGATTTTTTCGTACCAATTTTCAATCAAATTTTAATCAAAATAAAAGAGAGCACTTTAGATATTCCCAATTACATATTTTATTTCTTCTCTTATATGTATATTAGTTTATTGCACTTTAATTATGAAGCAAAAATTGAACGAAAATTGAAAAAAAAGCCTTTAAATTCACTTTTATAGGCGGATACATGCAGCCTACACCATCCTGACGAAGGCCAACAGCCCGAAACGCGTCATTAGTTGACTTTCCTTGCTAATTCAAGACAATATATTCTGAAAATTTCCGAAAATATATATTCTTATATTATAGATATGTGTTTTCAATGTGTTATCGCCTTGATTTCCTACTTGTTTTTTTAACTCTTTTGGAAAATGAAAAATATTTCAAAATATCTTCTATCGTCGATAAATTACACTCTCATAGACAAAACTTAGGTAAGATGAACCTTTTAACATGTATATCGGTGGTTAGACAATGACTCTGAAATATATTACAGTGACCTTTATTGAAGATACACGAGATAACCAATGTGTGAACAAATTTGACTCTATCTCCTTCAAAAAAAAATTAGACGACAATCAACATCAAATTATGAAACTTCCTTAAGTTCTGCCAATGAGTATACATATAAATGTTCTGGAGGGTAAAATGATCGACAAAAGGACGGTAGGAAGAAGAAGTATTTGATTGATGGAACTGACGCTATGAAAAAATAAAAAGAAGAGCTCAAGCATGAAGCCACTAAGGAAAAGAACTTACTTGAATCAAAGAACTCGTTGAAGAATTGGACTGATGCATTGGATGGAAAGACGAGGCTCAAGATAGAGAAGCAAAGCGCCAGGACCTGCTCAGGAGAATAGAAACTGAAGAAAATTTGAACTGATGAGTTGTATTTGAAGAGGTACTTAAGGTTATGAAGCATTGCACTACTGCGTTCTATGAGAGCAGTGAAACTGAATAAATAAATGTCACCAGCTGGTATAGCTCGCTCGAATACGACACCCAATAATGATGCTGCTATCACGCTCTCTGACAAAAGAGGATTTATCATTGTAATATATAATATGTATATATGGTTTTGACCAAGGACTTGGTTGTTGTTGCGTGATGTAATCAATATATAGCGTGAGATATTCATGTTTTTAGTTCTTATGATAATTCTGTGTAATAATAAAATATTATGCAAATATATAACTTTTCAGTACCATTCAATCTCTTTTAATGAAAATCTACACTACCTAAAATTATTGAATATTAGATAGAAGAGTACACACACACACACACTACACATAACAATCATGAAGATAGATTTTGCCTGGCTGGCATTCATATAATAACATACACTTCGGCCAGTAAATCTTGAAACCTCTTAATAATTTTAACACTTTGCCAAATGCTTTAATTTTTATTTGCTCCTGATGAGGATAAAAGAGTTTTGTCGGGAGAATAAAAATATTTACTAGTCGAAGTGTTTCTTAATTCTAAGAACTAAGAATAGAGAACCTGTTAACTAAGAATCAATGCCAGATGGAAGAACAACCAATCAGAGCAGCTATCCGTCCGTCCATTTTGCGGTGCCTAAACAGAAGGAATAAGAGCTAGCAGACGACAGGAATGAGGCAAAGTCAAGATTTGTTGCTCCAGCACGGTAACTAGAGACCGTATAGCGGCGCCCATTTGTTCAAGGTTTTTTTTTTTAGAACTATTCCTATTTATTTCCTTAACACCCCTATTCCCCATATCTATCTCCAAATGACCTTTTCCTTTATTTCAAAGTAGCATAAAGGATAAATGGTTTGTCGAAAAAGAAGATCTAGAAAATTCAGAGAAGCCTTGACAAAAACGCTTTGTGTATTTGCTTTGTTGGCTGCAAAAATCTATAAATGAGATTGAGTTATGCGAATTGATCCTATTTCGAAGAATATATATATGTCACAATATCGTTGCGGAATTTCTTGTTGTTCGATGAGAATGGTGAGGATTGGTTGAAACGCAGTCGTTTGAGTGGAAAGTTGAGCATACAGTGGGGAATAACCAGGACACGTGATGGGGTTTTGAAAATAAAAGGCAACTGGTCGGAGGAAAGAAAGGCTTTGGAGAAGATAGAGCGGGTTGTCTATTAACTATCTGATCACATGGCGATGATTGACTTAGCTGATAAGGATGAACGGGGGAGGTCTCTAGAGCAGATGTTACCTCGGTGAGAGCGAGTTCCTAACTGACAATCCTTGCTTCTCGATTTAACACCAAGACCTATCTCCTTTCCCATTGGTGGAAAGCTGGGACGTGGCCTTTTTCTATTGGTTGACCTTTGGGAAGGTGCTCCCTCATTGGTCCTTGCTAATTTCTTTGTCTTTGGGACTTGTCCTGACACGACCAGGAAATACTGTGTCGTTGAACTCAACTTTTATTATTTCCGCGATCATAAAATCGGCTGTAATTTTGCTAATGGTTGTGCTGACTCTTAAGCCTTCTTTCTAGGCCTTGTTTCTCTAAGTCGTTCTATCCTCCAGTTACCTTATTCTTTATTAAGTCTTTGAAACATACATTGCATACATATTGGGTCGGGGTTGCATACAGCTATTTACAAATTATGACAGATGCGCTCCCTACATGTGAAGAATTTATGAAGGGTTTTTAGTCTGAATAAGTTCTTTACATCAAAAAAAAATAATTTTGGGCGAAAATTAATTGATTATAGGGAGGTTATATACAATCTTGATAAGGATATAAGATATTTAAAAAAATGTAGTGTTAATGAAATATAGTTGGTTGTTAGTTAATAGAAATCAAACTAAAATAAAAGAGATGTTGAGCGAAATCAAAGTTGAATGCTGGGTTGAAAAAGTGGAAAAAAAAATGCTTTGGTAAAAGAAAAATGCCTAATTACTTTTTGCTCGAATTTTGGGAAGGAAATCGAGGAAATTTCATAAGGTGTTTTGAAATCAAAATAAAATAAAAGAGATGTTGAGCGAAATCAAAGTTGAATGCTTGGTTGAGAAATTTAAAAAAAATGAAAAAGGTTTTTCAAAAATAAAGGATGACTTAATGTCTTAAGTTTAACCGAAAACCAATGAGTTTTCGTTGATAAATGAAGTTACGATAATATAAACTAAGTGGTAACTAACATGGTAATTAATGGTTAAAATAAGTGATATTAATTGAATAATTTGCTAAGTTGGTTAAATATTTTAATTTTAATTTTAAAAAATAGTGAAAATGGTTAATATATAAACACTAAGGTGTATTGGTTTGAACCCTTTTTTGTATCTACATGCCCTGATCTAGATGTCTTAATTGCTTAATTATGCCCTATAAATTTTTGTCTCATCTGTAGCGACACTTAGGCGGAAACGTGATCCTAATCCTCAAGTGCGCATTTATGCTATGTGTACAGGAGACATGGAAATCTATATAACCTTTATGTGTATTTTTTTGTCTTGTGTTATTGTTTTTTGAGATCTCAAAAGCCGAGTGTTGTTTTTTAATTTGTCTCAAGCCTTACTGCGTTCTAGGGGTTTTTATGTGATCCCCTAGGGCACTTAAGATGTGCTCGCCCAACATCCACTTTATATATTGGGTATCGGTACCTATAATATTACCTTGAATACAGGATTCGAGGAGAATCTCGATCCTTCTAAAAGGTCGTTTAATCCCTTTTGGGGAGAAAACGTAAGTTCGAAAACTGAATCCTAGCGAGTAAAGTGGTAATGTGTATGAACCTTGTTCGTATTTGACTTTGAGATCTACGTGTAGGTGGAATATATAACGTTTTTGGAAGTCTGTAAAGTAATTGATTAATTATAATAGGGAATGTGAACTCATTTAGAATGTTTGTGTGTGTACCTTGTTTAATTTTCTTGTGATAAGGCGATTGGACTACATTTTGCAAAAGTCGGTATGTAGTTCGAATTGGGACCCAAGCTGAACGACATATAGAGACCGTCCACCGTTGACCTCAATTTGGATGAGAGGCCCCCTGTAATTAGACGCCGGAAGCGGGACGTGGGGGAAACAAGACTTTCTCTCTATTTGCACGTAATTGAAGTAAGGGCGTTACGTCTTTGTCGCTGCGTCTCAAAATTCTCACTTCCTGCCGCCTAATTGTTTTTTTTTTGTGCTAATTGAATTTTTTTTTTGACGGTTCTCTACTTATTTTACTGGCGTGAATTTTTTCTTTCTTTCGGCACTGATTTGTTACTTTCAGTTACTTCTATCTCCTCGGAATTTATTTAGATTTTCTGCAACAATGCTTCCTAATATTACAATAAGCTTTACGAATGCTTGTCCAAAATGAAAAACTGCTTCTTGCAGCTCGAAAACTCTATGGGAGGGCATGGTATAGATTAACAAATAACTAAGAAATAAAACTGGGATATATTTGTAGGGTAGGACTAGCAAACAAAGGATGAAAATCAGATGAAAGATAGGGTATCGATACATGTTCTTCCATATTGTTGTAAATGGGGACTCTGAAATCTTTGTTCGAACCTTATTCATTGTTGGCCGTTCAATTTCGCACTGCTTGTTGTCGTTGGGGAGTGGTGTGATAGGATTGAAATGGTTGTCAGGTTCGCAGTTCTTAACATCGGGGAAGAGTGGTGCAAATCGCCTTGTTGCAAAAATGGTAGGGTCTAAATGCCTGAAAGGCTCGCTGTTGGTGGGTTTGAACCTTAATGGATCTGCCGGGAATAATTCGGGTGTTAAGTGCTTAAACGGGAACGTGTAATCGGGTTCGTGCTTTATATGATATGTGCTAACGGCGGGCGGTGATATATAACGGACTGTTTCTGTATACAGCTTAAGCTTGTTGACGTGGATCGTGTCAGTGTCTCTTTGAAGAGGTTGATTTGGTCGATCTATACGGACCACATTTGGTGAAATTATTTCTAATACTGTGTGGGGTCCTGTGAAATATGGCGCGAGTTTCCCTGTATTGGGGTGGTGATATAATTTAACTAACACTAGATCACCTACTTCGAAATGTGGTTGTTTGTGTCGTTGATCATAAATGTTTTTGTCCTGAAGATGCTTGTTTTGTGTTCGTGTGTGTGCAATTTTTCTAGCTTTGTCGATATCTGGGTAAGGTGTGCTGTGGTTAGAGATTTCTGAGGGTAGGGTGCCAAACATTAAGTAGACGGGTGGAAAACCTGTGGTAGAGTGTGGAATTTTGTTATATATAATTGTAACTCTTTTGACCAACTTGGTCCATGCGATCTTAGGATTTTCTAGATGTAATAGCCTAAGTTTTCCCGTGAGGGTGGCGTTCAGGCGTTCACATAGACCGTTGGCTTGTGGGTTATTGCTGGTTGTGAGTAGTGGGTGGATGTTTCTATTAAGTAGGAAACTACTAAATTTTGGTGAAGTGAAGGCAGGGGCTCTATCCGTAAGGAGGCGTTTCGGAGAACCATCCTGTAATACTCGCTTAAGTACCTGTTGGTAGGTGATGATGCTGGTGGATTTAGATGGAAAAGTCCACGCGTAGCGCGAAAAATGGTCGACTACCACATGGAGGTATATTTTGGTGTTGCCATATTTGGCAAATCCTGCTATGGTGTCTAGGGATAATAGGTCAAAGGGTTCTTTGGCTTCCGGAGGTTGACTTAACTCCCGTAAGTGGGTCCCAATGGACGTTTTGTTAATTGGCAGGTGGGGCAGGTCTTAACCTTTTGTTTAATATCTTTGGACATACCTTGCCAGTAATATTGCGTGGATATGAGTCGTGACATTTGTGAAATACCGGGGTGATTGTATTGTGTGTGTACTGTTTGTAAGAGTTGTTGTATGAGTGGTTTTGGAATTATTATCTTGGTTACACCTCTTCGGGAAACTGTATGTAATCCATTACGATCAATGGTCAGGTTAGACTCTCTCGATGGAGGAGGTTGGTGTGTCTTGATAAGGGACGCGTCCAAAAATCCACAGAACGGGTTACGGGACAAAAGATCTGCCTCATACTGTTGTTTTCCCTTTATGTAGCGGACCTCATATTCGTAACTCGATAATCGTAAACTCCATCGAAACAATCTGCCGGACGGGTTTTTGATGGTCTTCAGCCACTGCAATGCGTGATGGTCAGAAAATATAGTAAATTTTCTGCCCATAAGATAGATGCGAAACTTCTCCACACTCTCAACGATTGCTAAGCACTCAAGTTCAGAGATGGAGTAGTTTTTCTCGTGTGGGCGCAATGTTCGGCTGAAAAACTGAACTGGATATACGTTCCCGTCAGGGTGAACTTGTTTGAGAATGCCTGCTATACCGAGGGTGGATGCATCGCAATACACTTGGCATGGCAGACCTTCTTTGTAAAGGTGTAAAATGGGGTGTTGTGTGAGGTTCCCTTTCAGGTCAATGAACGCCTTTTGACAAGTTTCATCCCAGATCCACACGACATCCTTTTTGAGAAGGTTGTTGAGCGGTGCTCGCAAGCGAGCGTATTCCGGAATGAATTTGTTATAGACGTTCACAGCGCCTAAAAAGGATTGTAGCGTTTTTCGGTTGTGTGGCTGTTTAATGGCGTGAATAATGTCGGTGTTGCGTGTGAGCGGTGTAGTGGTACCAGCTGTTATGGTGTAGCCTAGAAAATCTATGGACTGCTTAAAAAATTCGCATTTCGCGAAGTTAAGTTGTAGCTTCTCTGCTTCGCAAAAGGCGAAAAATTGTCGCAGGTGGTTTTGATGTTCCTCCAATGTGTTGGAGTAAATGATGAAAACATCAAAGTAATGTGCCACGCAGTCAAGTCCGTGTCTCTGTAGGACCTGACTTATGGCTCGTTCGTAGACCTGAGGGCTGGTTTTTAATCCGAAAGGTAATCGAGTGGGTTGGTATAATCCTTCGAGGGTGGCAAATGCTAACAGTGGTCGAGAATCGGGGTGTATTGGGACTTGCCAATACGCAGAGGATATGTCGGCCGTGGAGAAATATTTGGCCTGTGCGAGGCGGTCGAGAATATCCTCGATTCTCGGGAGGGGATGGACATCAGAACTAATTAGCTCGTTCACCTTTCTATAATCGATACAAAACCGTTTGGTCTTGTCGCGCTTAGTGACGAGGGTGACAGGGCTCGAGAAAGGTGAAAAGGATTGCTCTATAATGCCATTCTCTAGCATTTGTTGGACTTGATTACGGATTTCTTGTTGGTCACATATCGGAACACGATATGGACGTATGGTAATTATTTTTTCGGAATTCGTGGGTATTTTTACTGGTGGAATCCGTAAGCATGGTACGTTGAATTTGTTCTGTGTGAAGATGTGAGTGTATCTTTGTAGAAGTGTTGTGAACTGCGGTGTATAGCGAGTGTTAGGTGTTGTGTTGTAGTATGCATGTGGGAAAAGGTTTTGTTGTGTATCAATGGGAGTGTCGAGTTCGTTGTGTGGTTTTGTCATGTGATAGTTGTGTGACGACGTGTGATCGCCTATGTGCTCGACATGCAAGTTGTCCTGCTGTATTGACATGTTTTGGGCAGGTTTTTTTACAAGTTGAAGCCGTTGTGGCTTTGTTATTTGATGGCATATAAAAAAGGCAATTGGCCTTAGTGAAAAAAGGGCATGAAGCTAAGGGGGTGTTTTTCAATGAATGCACGCAATGGTTGTCATAGGAGGAAGATTTGGCTGTATGGTAAGATATTTGTGACATCGCCTGACATTGCCAGTAGGTGCATACATTTGGTACATTGTTAAAATGGTAGGATGGGGTAGACAATGGGGCGCCCAGCTGGAATATAGTGCATTTATTAAAGTCTATTGCTAATCTGAATTTGTGGAGGCTATTAATGCTAAGAATTCCAAATGGTAACGGTGCATTCACTACATGGAAATTCTCTCTTCGGGATATTTGTCCTATTGTCAGCGGGATAGACAGTTTACCCATGGTTTTTGCAAAACCGTTTAGGGTTTGGAGATCCAGTGAATGTCCCTTAAGGGTTAAATTAGGCAGGTGAGTTTTTAACATATGGTAAAGATTATATGGCACTATATTCAGGCTGGCGCCTGTATCAATTAAAAAGGGGCATGGTATATTAGGGGCTAGGAAAAGTTTGACAGTCAGTTGGGTTAGGGATCCTACCTCAGTCTCGAAAAGTCTGCTCTGCTGGGGTGTCTCTGGCTTGACTTGGTTGCTGGGGACTCGGGACTGGTTGTTTTGGGACTGTTTGCACTGTCCGAACGCCTTGGTATCTGTTTGGTGGGACTGATTGCACTGTCCGTTCTTTTTCGTGGGTCGCCGGGACTGGTCGATGCCGGCATTCGCTGTGCCAGTGCCTCGCGCCGCAGAACTTACAGTTGGACGGCGGAAGAGGTGCATTCCATGCACCTGGGCGTCGGGGTGTGCTGTGGTACGGACCTGACATTGTGGGCGGTTGGTCCTCTCGAGGTCAGGTTGTCGGTACACTGGGACCGTGGATCCGCTGTACCAGTCGGAACCACTCTCCTAGGTTCTCGGGAGGCACTACGCGGACTAGGCGTTGGTCGGAGAATGGTAACCCTTCTGTCAGCGTCTCGAGGATCACCTCCTGTGGGAGTCCTAGTTGCAGTCCCATGGCGGTTTTCTCCCGGTAGTAGGTCTCTAGGTTGGCTTGTCCAGTGAGTTTCATGGCGAAATATTTCGCAAAGGACGCTTCGCTTGACTCAGGATAGAGATCTAGGAGGATCTGTCTCACCTGGAAATAGCTCCGGTCGGCCAGCCGAAGTTTCCTGAAAAGCTCCAGGGGTTGTCGCGCCAGGTAGTTTGGTAGGCGGAGTAATTTTTCTTGTTCTCCCATGGATGCGTCTTCCATTTTTCGGTCGAACGTTTGGAAAAACTGCGTCGCGCTGTATGTTCCATCGAAAGGCGAAATTGTCGGTCCTGTAGGATCGCATGACCTACTCTGAGCTAGTGCGGCCGCGAACTGTTGGATGACGTCCACTAGGTGGCTTGCTTCCTGTTCGTTCCCCTCCCTTACTTCCTGCCTTTCTCCCGTTGGTTGCGTTAGGTTGTCCGTTTTTACGCCTATTTGATCCTGGCCAGTCTCCATAATATCCTGTCGACTTAACCCTTCTGTCACAATATCGTTGCGGAATTTCTTGTTGTTCGATGAGAATGGTGAGGATTGGTTGAAACGCAGTCGTTTGAGTGGAAAGTTGAGCATACAGTGGGGAATAACCAGGACACGTGATGGGGTTTTGAAAATAAAAGGCAACTGGTCGGAGGAAAGAAAGGCTTTGGAGAAGATAGAGCGGGTTGTCTATTAACTATCTGATCACATGGCGATGATTGACTTAGCTGATAAGGATGAACGGGGGAGGTCTCTAGAGCAGATGTTACCTCGGTGAGAGCGAGTTCCTAACTGACAATCCTTGCTTCTCGATTTAACACCAAGACCTATCTCCTTTCCCATTGGTGGAAAGCTGGGACGTGGCCTTTTTCTATTGGTTGACCTTTGGGAAGGTGCTCCCTCATTGGTCCTTGCTAATTTCTTTGTCTTTGGGACTTGTCCTGACACGACCAGGAAATACTGTGTCGTTGAACTCAACTTTTATTATTTCCGCGATCATAAAATCGGCTGTAATTTTGCTAATGGTTGTGCTGACTCTTAAGCCTTCTTTCTAGGCCTTGTTTCTCTAAGTCGTTCTATCCTCCAGTTACCTTATTCTTTATTAAGTCTTTGAAACATACATTGCATACATATTGGGTCGGGGTTGCATACAGCTATTTACAAATTATGACATATATGTAGTAGTAATCTTAAATCAATATTGTTTATTTTGAAGGTTAAATTTCAACGAGGCAGTTCGTACATCTTCTGGGATTCCATTCTTAAAACTCGTGATCCACGATAAGTGGTGTTTGAAACAAAGCAGGTTGGTGTGTGACCAAACCATTTAAGAGATGAGTCGCTATTTCATTGGAAATATTATTAAAAATTATATATCTATGTGGTGATTTACGCTAAGCAGTCGTAGGTGTGGCAAGTGTTAAGGACGCACACAGGAAGCAGTATTCAAGAGAAATCATCCGTGTGAAGTAGGTGGGAGAGAAAGAGAAGGTCCGAGGACCACCCTGGGAACAATTGTCGTGGAGACGACCTCAGAGCAAACTGTCCCTTAATCACCAAATTCGCTACTTTTATCTTATTCTCAGTAGGCTAAAAGAGTAACCGTATGGAAAGAGGTGACGGGTAGGTGACCGTCTCAAATGGTCATTTTCAGAAGACAGGACATGTGGTCAACTAGGGCTGTTCTTACTAGCCACCTTTCTTCTCCTTATACTCTTCCACACAGACCATCTTATTTACATATTTCCTATTAAACATTTATATATTGAATTATAAAGGTAAATATTGGATCAAAATATCATTTATTTTACCAATATATACCATTTTTAATTAAAGATTTATTTATGGATTGCTCTATTTTCAAAACATTTATATAAGTGATATTATGCCATATATCACTAGTTTACACTTATCTCTATATATTATTGTGGCATTCAAAATAGATTGCTCTTTTTTTAACAAGATTTATGTAATATATTTAGGAAAAAATCCGATATATATATATTATACTCATATGAAGTTGTGCTGTCGGTCCTGGGAATTATTGGTCACACCTTGTATATTGATTTCCACCAAAACCAATATGTAAATATAAGTTTCAACTATTTACATAAACCAAGTTAGCAACAAGCCCGCCAATAATAGGCGGTGTCAGGAAAATTCAACGCGGAGTGCTGATTGGTTCAAATTAATCACGTGCGTTGGAAATTAACCGGAAGCGGATTGTGACGCGCAGGCACTTCCGGCCTGCGTGGCTATCAATCATAGAGCGTTCCAATTCTCCCTCTTTAAATCACATTGGGTCTCGGCTGCTTGGAAATAATGGGATTGGCTGAGGCACTTTGACAGGGTTATTGCTGGTATTGGTTCTCCATGGGGGGTCGCTTAATATTGGGTTCCTCATTTTTTACTATATTGCTGCTCGTTTGCCTTTTCGGGGAAAAAATATATATAAATATTATAGGTTAATATATTTTTTGAAAAGCCACTTGTTGGTTTGACTAAACGTCAAATTAATTTTTGATGAATATATTATTTTTTTGTTATTACGGGAACTAAACGTAATAACAGTAGATGTAAATATTTTGCCTGGAAGATATCAATCTGGAAAATATAGAGGCCATCTCTTCCTTATCAAAATAGATGGCCAAAATAGATATGTAAATTTTATAGACATAGACTCATGGACAAAACTTTAAGAAACTTAAGGAAGTAAAAAGTCTTTGATGGTCGTCTGTTTTTTTTTTTTCTTTTTTTTTTTTTTGGAGACAGAAACACTTTTTGTTTACACTTGGTTACACTTGTGTCATCAATAAAGCTCTCTGTGTAATAAATATCTTTCAGAAATTATTGTCTGAATCCCGATATACATGCTAAAAGGTAAAACTTCCTTAAGTTTTGTCCATGAGTGTATTTGGAAATTTTATTTAAATAAATGGCATTTGTTTTACGAAGCAGCATTGTTTTGATGGGTTATGACCTTTCTCTTTATAAATTAAGAAGGATTCGAGTATAAAGGCGAACCATTGAATATATTTATATGAAAAAGCATAAAAAGCATCTGTGAAAGGAGAAAAAAAAATTTTTTCTCAAATTATTCTGAAGGATCGCTCCCTCTTTACCAATTTATTCCACAATAAACTCAAAAGCAATTTACAAATTCCTGTAGATCAAAGAGTTATTTCCATGTGATGTACAAGAATTTGTAAACTAATTTCAAGTTTATTGTGCAATAGATTGGTAAAGAGAGGGAGCAATACCTCGATGTTTTTTTATAAAAAGCATTGTTTTTCTTTCACAGATCCAGGTACGTCTTTTTTATATAAATTAGAGCGATTTTTATCTATTTATTTCTAAAAAACTGGATAATTTCAAAACCTTTTCTTCAAAACCTTTCTACGATAATATATCCTGGCTGTTAAAATTTCACACATATAAATTTACTGGCAAATGCGCTTCTTTAATATATCATCAAATATTATCTCTACAGACCTTACTGCAATGATATGAGTTATTGAATGAGGGGGTTTGGCTCATCAGTAGTGAACCCTCTCAGCGGTTTCGCCAAATTAATCTCTAAATAAATATATTTAAAAGAGGCGCCTTGCCAGTAAATTTATATGTTTGAAAATTTAACAATATATGGCAATTAAATTTAATTCACTAATATCCTTGCTGTGTTAAGGTAGTTGAGGGTCCTGAATAAAAGCTTTTTAGGTTAATAATCAACAGATTTTTATCGAATTACAGAAAGGAATCGTTCAAATTTCAACTTTTCTCGTGATTTCAAATAACGTTAGCTATTTATTCTCGGTGGACGATTTCTGACAGCCACGAACCGGGGATTGAATCCCGCATATTATTTTCTGAATAAAAAAAAAACCTCAAATGATTTTTGCAAGAATCCAGCCCCTCAAAGTGAATGCGAGTAACCAAAATGAGACTCTGTCTGATTTTTAAGTGTAAAAGTTAAACTGCTTTCTATATGTGTAAACTTGTGGGGCACTTACAGTAAAAGCAGACGCCAACAATTACCCACCATGATTATTGATTGCCTGTATATCACGTGCACTAGGAATAATAATTTTAAAAAACTATAGAGAAAATATATATTCTCTAGTTTTCAAAATTTGTATTTTAATTTTTTAAAAATAATCTGAATATTTAAATAAATCGTTTGCTTTTTTTTATAAATCGTCTGCTTAGCTTTTTTTTTTTTCGTCGATGAAAACAAAATCACTTACACTATATCGACAAATATATAGTTTTAGCACATTTTTTATTAAATATTATTTAATAAATTATTTGCATATATATATCAATATAAATAGTGTGTATATATTGAAAATAATGTGTAAAAAATAGAAGAATTATCATTTCACAAATTCGACACTAAATAAATAGTACTCCAGTTTCTCTTATGATGTAGATAGAGAGTTTATAAAAGATATATGTAAATATGGTACATAAGAAAGGAATATTGTTCATAAGGAAACTAACTGAGGGTAAAGATAATAATTTACTTTGTTATCCTCCAGACTGCTATAAATGTAATATAGTGGATTATATCATGTTCTATAGCTTACATTATTAGATTTATCATCTCGGTTAAAGCTGCATATACATACATACTAGCTTGCTATATGTTGTGTGTTAACTCTGGATATATTAATACTTTATATAACACAGTGATATATATATATATAATCGAAGTCTTTTTATGAACTATTGTTGAATAATTTCTTCATTTGTTACACCAATACTATCCTTTTCACAACTTTATAAAATATAAATATTTTACACGAATAAATTTACTGGCAATGCGCTTTTTTTAAATATCATCAATTATTATCTCTACAGACCTTACTGCAATGATTTGAGTTGCAGTAAGGTCTGTAGAGATAATATTTGATGATATTTAAAAGAAGCGCATTGCCAGTAAATTTATTTGTGCAGAATTTTAACAATAGATGGCAATTAAATTTAATTTACTAATATAGAAATATAACAACGACAATTTATTTCTCCCGCGTACACCATTCGTTTAATGAAATATAAATATTTATTTTAAAGATTGAGCAATCCATACTTAATTTTATATTCATAAAAGATGCATATATTGGATATATAAGTATATTTATTGTTCCAATATGCCCCTTGAAATATTGGAACAATAAAATTACTTATAAATCCAATATATGCATCTTTTCTGAATACATATATATGTGTGTGGTATAACAAAAGCGACAAGGACGGCCCTGGAAAAAAGGTGCTGGTGCGGCTCGACCAATGAGATTGTTCAGTACGACGGCATCTCGTTTGATATCTAAACCTAATTGTCTTTAAGAAGCCCCAGGCTTTTCTTATAGCTGGGGTGTTCTCTATGAGGTCAAAGGTCAGACTTTTAAAGTTCCGCTATGTAAATTGATATGGGGCCAGGCTGTAACACTTATTTCTAGGGTCGTCAACCTTCCTTCAACTTTATTGATTCCATTCAAGTTATAATAATTAGGATATGTATTTATATTATATATACATATATACAATATATATATATATGAAGTAGACTTCCTTTACTACACTCCAAATAGCTATCAAAAATGCTAAATTCGAGATACCATATAAAACCTCAATGTAAAAAATTCTCTAAAATTGGGGATAAGCGCCATTTAAAATGTTGTCACTTAATAACGCCCGGCAATTCTGCTGTTTATATCCTCTGGTCAATGGTCCAGAAAGGATTTACTGGAAAATAATCCTTCTGCGATTTTTTTAACGCCGAGTTTTTACACCATAGTTTTTTTTTACGTCGATAGGTATTAACCGTTATAAAAATATTATTTTTGTTAAATCCTTTAAAAAAATATTTATTTTAAACTTTTTATGGAATCACAATAATACATTGAAATTTTAAAAATGAAAGATACACACACAACTATATCGTTCTCTAATTATTTTTTAATAAGGAATATGCACACATTCGCGGTGTCTTCTTTAAGAAAATAATTATTTTTATACAAAATAATATTTAAAAACTACATTTTTTTTAGAAATTAAATTAAAAATTGACATCACAAAGGATATTACCCTGTGACGGTGTGAAGGGAGAAAATTTGCTGTCAATATCCTCCCTGGTTATTTACATACTACTTTTGAAAGTATAATTTATGGTTCAGGTTCTACGTTACCTAACCTATTTGCATACTTATTGTGTGATTCTTTTATACTCCTTGTTTTAATTTTTGTTTACCACTTTGCATACTTCTTGTCTATGACATGTATATTTATTTTATACCTCGTTGCTTTTTTTATAGGAATCTTGAATTCAGCTAGACATTTAGAACATTTTTTACAGAAAAGGGCCATGATTAAGAGAGTTACTCTTTCATACAAAATCATCTACCTTCAAGATAAAATCCAATTTAAATATTTGCCAGTTTTACGCCCTATTCGGTGGATTGGGAGTAGATATCTTCAGGCGTTACTATTTATTTTATAAATATGACATTCGCCAACCTTGTGTGATCTTACTGACTAGCCGATATTTCGGCGATAAACTGTCGCCATTCTCAAAGTAAAAAGTTTTACCTTGAAAATGGCGGCAGTAGATCGTCGAAACATCAATCAGTAAAGTCACACAAGGTTGTGGAGAGTGTAATCTTTATCATTATATCAAAAACCAACATGAAATTATGATTTTTTTATCTTTTTAAAAAATAATTATCCAATAGTATCCATTCACTATTGACACGTGTCTTATCCAGCCAATAGGGAGAACACTACTGTTTGACTTTTGGTAAAGAGAATATTGAAAGATTGATTCCACTCTATCCATCACCACGAGACCGGGCTCTAACACACAGCGCAGTACTTGGGACAAAGTTCACATAGCACCAACCAGATCACTTTGTAATTCGAACATTTTAAAAACGCATACGTTTTTTCGAAGGGAGGTCTCGGGACAAACTTGTGATTCGTTGTCCCTTACCTTAACCAATCTTTTTTACGTATTCCAGGTATATGTGTGACGGGTCATGATAATCATGTTGGGTAGTTAGCGAATGCTTTTACTATAGGTGAACCACATGGTTGCACATGGAGAAAACAGTTCGACTATTACACTTACTAGTGTATCAGAGACCCGTTTAGTTATTTGCACCAACTGGTTGGGTTGGACTTTTTCAGGGACCTAGGAGCAATTCTTTATCCAGGAAAAATAGTGTCCAATGCGGAGCTCGATCCCGGGTCGTGGATTTCGAATATAATCGGCTCCTATCACTCCGCAACCAGCCTCCATCTGAACTAACCTATCCTGAACTAAACTAATCTTAGCTAACCTCGCCATGGCTTGTAACCATTCTACCCTAGATTAGGGTTAGCGGATCAGCATCCCGAGACGTCCAAGGTTCGGCTTGGCTAATCTCTCCTTCATGACGACTACAACAATGTATAGATGGGATGACAAGCCATCTCGACGTATCATCATCATCATTCAAGTAGATGTGAAGATGTGGGTAACGATACTGATGCTGACGTCTACAGTACTGGGTCAGGATGAGTATCACTCCGGCACAACCACGGAGACTGAAGACATCCGGAATAGTCGAATTGCCGACATGCTGGCCATGATCATCAACTATGAGACTGGTCTTGATAACCACATCAAGATTTTCTGTATTCCCAGCTTCGAAGTCCTCTCGGGAGATACGTTCAATATCCATCTCATCCTGTACGAGACGATCTGCTGTAAGAGGTACGTCCCATGGTATAAAGTCAACGAATGTCCCTTCAAGAAATGCGAGCCGTTTGGACTGGACTGCAGGACGGTGACGTGTATCTCGCCCGACCAAGTGACGACCATCAACAAGAAGTGTTGCCCGTGTAGTCATCTCGAGGAATCTCAAGATACCAAATGTCTGGAGCAATGGAACACCCTCGTCCTTGAACCCCAGGAAGTATGGAGACTCCGGCACAATCTGAACGAGCATATCCTGAATGTCAACAATACCTGCACATACCACCTCTCAGCTCCCTGTTCCCTCCATCACCACAACATCACCTTCTAACCTCTCTCATCATTAAATATATTCTCAGTTATATATATCTTTGTGTAATATACAATTAGGTGATGCTACATATACTCACGGATACAAAACTTAAGGAAGTTGTACCTTTTAGCCCTGGTAAACGACATTTGAAAATTATCCCGCAAGTATTTCTTTTCAACGAAAAATCAAAATTTATTTTTAAGGAGAAATAACGATTATTTATAACCTTAGAGATGAGGTATGAAAGGATAAATTGTGAAGAGTAATGATAAACGGAAAAATTCAGCCTGTTTATCTAGATTCAGACAATAACTCTTAAAGATATTACAGTGACCTTTATTGGAGACACGCAAGATAACCAACTGTGAACAAAATTGTCCCTATCTTATTCTTCTTCTTAAAAAAAAGGCATACGTCCAACGACATCAAATACTTTCCACTTCCTTAAGTTTTGTCCATGAGTGTAATTACAGTTATTTATTTTATCGAAGAAAGTTCCTCAACTTTGAGAAAGAGTCCTCCTTCAGAGAGGGAGAGATCAATTGACGCTATATAATTAATTATTCAATTTTTATATTATGAAACATTTCAATACCGAATTAAATATTACGAAACAGATTTTAAATATTTAAAAAAACGATTTATTAATTTCAAAAAAAATAATTGAGACTTTTTTTATTGCTAACATATTTTTCTCAATCGAAAATAAAAATGAAAAAAAAAAGTGCTGAACAAATATGTAAATTAGCTAATTAATCACATATCTAATAATTATATTTCCGCAAATCCCCGTTTTAGGTCAATATAAGAAAGTCTACAATACAATGGGTAGAATTTAATTGAAATTACATCAAGAGCGGTGTATGTAATTCTCACAAAATACGGGTTAATTAAATTTACTAAAGTAGCCATACTAAGTAAATTTTACATATTATACCTATGTATGTATGTATATAGGAATTCGATTGAATAAGTTACCGGCTGTGGAAATTAAAAGTAATGAATATTAATATATATAATAATTAATCTAAGTGCGCGCCTTATATGTATATATGTACTTATTTAAAGAGATTTGCATCATGTTACACCTGGATGCAATAAACAATCTTAATAAATATTAGACATAATAGAGAATAATAATTATAGCTGCGACATTTTAATAGGAATATTTATAGTTAAGAGCTTTGAAAATTGTAATTATGGCATCAGTATAGGTAGTTAGGTGTGTCATTAATGGGAAATGAAAAGATAAGTGGATATATAGCGAATAATGCCAGTGTGTGTAGACACACATACATTAGATACAGTGAATAATTTCAAAGCAGACGATAAATATTGCGAATAATTTCAATGCAGATGATAAATATAAGACATTTAATGCAGACGATGAATATAGAGAATAATTTGAATACAGACGACATATATAGCGAATTATTTCAAGACAGACGATAGATATAGTGAAAAAAAGTTTGATTGTATACGCGAGAGATAAAGCAATTAATTTCAATGCAGACGATAAATATAGCGGATGAATTCTAGACAGACGATAGATATAATGAAAAATTCGATTATATGCGTGAGATATAAAGCAATTAATTTCAATGCAGACGATTAATATAGCGAATGATTTCAAGACAGTCGATAGATATAGTGAAAAAAGTTTGATTGTATACGTGAGAGATAAAGTAATTAATTTCAATGCAGACGATAGATTCAGTGAATAATTTGAATAAAAATACAATAGAGATATTTTCACTGTAGATGATTTTTAAGAGCGCTAATGATTATAAAAATGTGTCGAAAAAACACGTAAATTTTTATATGTACAATAAAAAAATTACACCTAATTAACTAAATTTGAAAGTATAAAGATTAAAAAAAAATTATAAATAAAAATAAATCGAATTAAAAAAATTATAATTCAATAACAATATAAAACATCGATTGTACCGCAATGTATAATACGAAAGAATAGATTGATTGCGGTGAAACAAGAATGAGGGTTGCAAAGAAAACCAAACGATGGATTTTAGAGAAGCAGCCGATGGACCTACCGCGAGAGGCAAAGCTGCAAGGTCCGGGGCAAGCTGTCATTGTCACGACAGAGGCGCTGGAGCCGCCCCAGTTTATAATTACTGCACCTTCCAACAACAAAAAGAAAGGCCGAGAATAGCGCGTGTGAAACCAAGAACACCTCTTTGTCTTGGTCTAGTGGCCGGAACGTCTTTGGATCGGTCTTACAATTCATGGCTGGTAGAACAGCAGCCTTCACACGTCTGCTTTTTTAATTCCTTCCTCCTTTAGTAATTAGACAATGCGGAAAGCTATATTCCATTTTCGCACTTGAGTCAAACTTCACGTGGTTTTTTAACGTTGATTTTTTGTAAGTCTGTTTTTTTTTTGCTTACTTCATTCTATATATATATATTTTTTTTTTCAATTAAAAAGGCATATATTGGATCCTTCCTTAGTACTTAAAGATTCGCATAACACCTTCCTTCATTCTATATATGTGTTGTGTCTTTGCATATTTGTTCTTTGTGTAGCACAATTTACATAGTTTCAATTTAACGTATTTGTACTATAAAAAGGACGTATGAATTAAGTTGAGGAAGCCAGTCAGCCTTAGGAATAGAGTAGTCTTGTTACCTTAAACAATTTTTGCTACTGTAGTTTTACCTTGGCAAATAAAGAATATTTGTTCAAGAGTGGTTCTGTGGCTCAGAGCGACACGACAATATGTATATAGGGTTTGTAGGTTACTACTCATGAACCAAACCTTCCTTGCTAAAAATATATGAGCTTAACTTATTGATTATATAAAACATATCAAATTATTGATAACTATGTATCATATTTTTCAAATTTGATATTTCATTTATCAACAAAAAGGATCATTGTTGTAAATTTTCAATGATTAGTTTCTTTATTTGCTAAAGTTTATTTTTTAATGATATTTGATGATGACTCTTAAAATCCCATTCTACCAAATTTTCCATATTGTAAAAAAAAAATCACATTTTCTCTTGTAAAACCAATGTAGGCAAATTGAGCACGAATTGAGTAAATATTGTCTTAAACGAACATTCAGGGGATTCAGACAAAACGAAGGGTAAAACAGGTTTAAGTACATGTCTTAGGTTAGGTGTGTCATGGTTCAGACTGGAGGTCGGTGGAAGGATGGTATAAACCGCTGGCTTTCGACCGCTACGACCCGGGTTCGATTCCCGCATTGGGTACTTTTTTCTGATTAAAAAAATGCTCCAATGGCCCCCAATTCTTGTAAAAGTCCAACCTCACCAGCGAGTGCAAGTAACCAAACGGGGCTCTGGCACATTTGTAAGTGCAAAGTAGAATTGATTTTCACATGTGTAGACATGTGGTGCACTTACAGTAAAAGCAGTCGCCAACTTCTACCCACTATGATTATCATGGCCTGAACCACGTGTACTAGGGTTAGGCAAAAAAATGGTTCAGACTCGTACAACAGGGTTACACTTAAAACAGAGCTCGGCTTATAACGCTATCCAAGTTCAGTCTGACTCCTGATCAAAACTGGATGTCCGTTACCACCAATAAACATTAATAGATATTCACAAACCCTTCTTATAAAAGATAGTCGATGTTTTCAAATAATCCTATTGGATAAAGATTATCAATTGAAAGCTACCATTTATTAAATGAATATAAAAGAAAGCTCATTTTAATATATTATGAAAAAGGCATCTCCTTATCGTGCAACTGAAAGTTGCTGATGGCTTGCGCCATCTATCGGAATAAATATCAACTATTCTCATTGATTTCTAATTATTCCAGAATTGGTCAATTACCCATTCTTGATTAATCAAGAAAAGCTAACATCGTACGTGTTTCGGACCTTATCACATTACAATACCACATTTGTACTGTTTTTTTTTTTCTCATTGTAATATGTTACTAAACATTAAATCTGAAGACCGACTTGGACAGTTGGCGACTTTCTTATGTTCCAGGAGTCCGGTCGAGAGGTAAATATGTAAATAGGGGGAGGAAAGTCAAGAAGATAATTGATACGTGCAGTGTCTTATATCACAAGTGTTGGTGTAGGACCCGAGGCAGTTACAGGATCTGTGCAAATGACACATACAATCTATTAGAACAACCAATTAAACTTCAATACTCAGACATCTGGGAATCTTCCCAATATTGCGCTGCAGGGGAACAACTCCAATCCCAACCTGGTAGTTGGCTTTGAGAATATTTCTTCCTGTTTTACTCTGATATAACAATTAGCTTTCATCTTTAAAACTTTACTGTTTGACATCTACAAACAAATTATAAATACAGAGTAAACATACATATATATTCAGCCGACATTCTCTCTCTAACGTAACAAAATATAATTTATTATACTAAGTAAAAAAATTAAAATATTTATGACGCGAAAAAATCGTACAAAGGTGATATTGTACTGAGATAAGGTGCATAAATTATGAAAAAGGCATCTCCTTATCGTGCAACTGAAAGTTGCTGATGGCTTGCGCCATCTATCGGAATAAATATCAACTATTCTCGTTGATTTTTTAAGTATTCCAGAATTGGCCAAATACCCACGCACCACGCTGATGAGGGTCAACCGCGCGAAACGCGTCCGTGGTTAGCTTTTCTTGATTAATCAAGAATGGGTATTTGGCCAATTCTGGAATAATTAAAATTCAACGAGAATAGTTGATATTTATTCCGATAGTTGGCGCAAGCCATCAGCAACTTTCAGTTGCACGAAAAGGAGATGCCTTTTTCACTATTTATGATGCGTATGATTTTTTTTCTAAAATGAGATCTTAAACCCACGACAACATATGACAAATGAAAAGGAAATAAATTCAAGTGTTTAAATTGAATACGTTCATAAAATAGAGATCCTGTGGAAATCAACAGACACATGTGTACTTGTCCACCATGATTACCATGGTCTGTACTACACACGTGCAATTGTCCACCATGGTTAGCAAGGCCTGTACTACACACGTGCAATTGTTGACCATGATTATTATGGCCTGTACTACACACGTGCAATCGTCCACCATGGTTAGCAAGGCCTGTACTACACACGTGCAATTGTTGACCATGATTATTATGGCCTGTACTACACACGTGCAATTGTTGACCATGATTATTATGGCCTGTACTACACACGTGCAATTGTTGACCATGATTACCATGGTCTGTACCACACACGTGCAATTGTCCACCATGATTATTATGGCCTGTACTACACACGTGCAATTGTTGACCATGATTATTATGGCCTGTACTACACACGTGCAATTGTTGACCATGATTATTATGGCCTGTACTACACACGTGCAATCGTCCACCATGGTTAGCAAGGCCTGTACTACACACGTGCAATTGTTGACCATGATTATTATGGCCTGTACTACACACGTGCAATTGTTGACCATGATTATTATGGCCTGTACTACACACGTGCAATTGTTGACCATGATTACCATGGTCTGTACCACACACGTGCAATTGTCCACCATGATTATTATGGCCTGTACTACACACGTGCAATTGTTGACCATGATTATTATGGTTTGTACCACACACGTGCAATTGTCCACCATGGTTAGCAAGGCCTGTACTACACACGTGCAATTGTTGACCATGATTATTATGGTCTGTACCACACAAGTGCAATTGTCCACCATGATTATCATGGTCTGTACCACACACGTGTACTTTTCCACCATGATTATCATGGCCTGTACCACACGTATAATTGTCCACCATGGTTACCATGGCCTTTACACGTGTACTTGTTATAAATAAGATGACAAACACCCGCAGATAAAGACACACGTGTCGGAGATCACAGGTTCGATGCTGTGCGTGCGGGTGACAAATTGAACAAACGTGTCCAGGTGGACGGACACTAATCTGTCACCAGGCCGGGAATCTATTTAAGGGCGGTTTCTCGGAATCCGGGGAAGTGGAGCACCGCCTAGGAGAGGCCTCTCTCACTCCGTCTTGTTCCCCACACACAGCTCCACCCGCCGATATATATGTTCTATAGTTTAAATACACCTAACTAGGTGTGGTTCTGTATTTGATGATCTTCGTAGATCACGAAATACGTGGTGTCGCTGGAGACCCGCTGGCGATTCTCCATCAAACTCTGCAGCGCTGGCAGAGGCGCCATATTCATTGTACATAGTATGATGCATATATATATATATTAATATATATATATATATATATATATGTTATGAATAAATTTGTTGTTGTTGATAAAGGGTTGATAAGACAAAGGATCGATAAGATAAAGGGTTGAGGTGCAGTCGTGATAAAAAAAGATAAATATTTACCGTCAAGTAGCTTTTATTTTCAATTACTTGAGGAAAGATTACACATTTGTTAGTTTTCACATTATATAGAATTTATAATTTAATCCTATATTAGTGATTTAAAAGGATTGATTGGTTAACTACGCATATTTACAACAAAATTATACAACGAAACTAAACAACTAAACTAAAAGTCTTTCTAAAAACGATGATAACAAAAATAAAAATTATCAATGAATAAAATGAAATATATATTTTTAAAATATAGAAATATTTAGAGTTTTTAGATTATATAATATTTTTAGATTATATAATATTTCCCCCCTGTGAAAAGATTCTAAAAAAAATAAAATTTTAAAATAAAATTGGTAATTAAAATAATTAATTAAACGAAATCAATAAATCTTTAGAAATAATTAAAAATGAAACAATAAAAATCAATACGCACATTTTTTCAAAATAAACAAAAGAAAGTTTGTTTACAATAATTTATATAATTATGAAATTATAATAAAAGTATATATAAGAAGTATTAATGGGCGATTTATAGGAACTATGGATATGAAGCAAAAAAGGTATTTAAAATTTGAGTAATTATGACATTATAGTAGTTACACTTCAAAGTATCAAAAGCAGTAGAAAATGTTTTTTTTTTTTTTTTTACATGGTTGAGTAATGAAACGCTAAGATATATGGAGTGACATTAAGTTATTTGTGAAGGCTTAAGAATTGGTTGTGATATTTGTTCTTCATTGTCCATGTCCAAAATATGGCCTTCCTGTAAAAAACATGGTTTATCATCAATATCTATTAACTTTGTGTTAGAATTTTGATTTGCTATTAAGTCATTTTCTATGTTAGTGCTATAGTGAAGTAGAAAATCTGCTTCTGGGTAAAATAATTTAAGCTTATTAGAGTGTATAATTTCTGTTTGTTTTCTTTGGGGTATATTAGGCTTATCTATTTCATATGTGACTGAAGAAAGTTGTTTTAAAATAGTAAATGGGCCTATATATCTTTGTGTTAATTTACCAGTGTTTGGATAAATAAAGGTTTTTACTAATACCTGATCTCCTTCTTTAAAAATGGGTTCTGGGTGTTTAATGTCATAAAGTTGTTTGCTGTGTTCATGGGATTTTATGGTTCTTTCAATGGCTAATTTTCTTGCTTTTTCAATTGGTGTATGTGTTACTGTGTCATGTTCTATATACTGTGGTTGTATTCCATAGTATAAGAATTTAGGTGTAAAGCCTGTTATGGTATGTACTGTTTCATTATAGCTTTCAGTAATTTTAGGAATATATTTTGTCCAAGGAATCTTTAAATTAGCATTATATTCACATCTTAACCTATTAATGATAGTGGAATTTAGTCTTTCTACTTTTGCATTTGTTTCTGGATGATGGGAACTGGTGAGTAGATGCTTAACATTATTTCTTTCTAAAAAGTGTTTAAATTTTCTGCTAAGAAAAGCTGCATTTCTGTCAGTTATTAATATTTCAGGTTTATTAATTTGGAATAAATTTCTCAAACAAGTTATATAAGAATCAGTTGATACAGATTTTGTTGGAAAAACCCAAAGGAATCTACTGTGATGATCTACTATCATATGGATACTGTGTCTTGTTGTCCCATAATTATGTAACCCGCCCAATGTATCAAGAGAAAAAATGTGATTTGGGTGTGTAGCTATTGGCATCTGTTGTAGTGGTCCATAAACAATTCTGTTATCCCTAGACTTGTTAAACTGGCAAGTTTCACAATGTTTGGTGTAATTAGCAATATCTCTAGTCATATGTGACCAATAATAGTGTGGAGAAATTATTTTAGTCATTTGAGTTGTTCCAATATGTCCATGCTTTGTATGTACTTTGCTTAATAATTTGTGTCTTAGTGTTTGTGGTACATAAGCTCTTTTAAAACCCTTTCTATTTATAATGTAGAGGCCATTTTGTATTTTAATTTTAGCACTACTAATTTGTTCTGTGGATTGGTGTTCTTTTAACTCATTATATGTTAGGTAAAATGAGACAGGTGCTCTTGACAGCATGTCTGCTTCTATATTATTTAATCCTTTAATATGTTTTATGTCAAAGCTATATTGAGATAGGATTAAAGACCATCTAAATAATCTACCTTGTGGGTTTTTTACATTTTTGATCCATTTTAAAGGTAAGTGATCTGTGTGCAAAGTAAAATGTATGTTGTGTAGGTATGTGTGAAATCTTTGTACTGAATTAATGATAGCTAATGTTTCAATTTCTGAGGCAGTATAATTCTGTTCATATGGGTGAAGTTTTCTTGAAAAGTAACCTATGGGGTGTAAGATGCCTTGTTCATCCGGTTGTTTAAGAACTCCTGCTACTCCTAGACTTGACGCGTCTGTGAATAAATGACATGGTTTTGATGGGTCATAAATATATAGTACAGGTTGTGATATGAGTGAATTTTTAAGTGTTTGGAAGGCTTGTTCATGTTTCGCACTCCATAGCCAAGGAGCATTTTTTAACAAAAGTTCATTCAAAGGTGCCCTAATTTGCGCATAATGGGGAATAAATTTATTATAAATATTTATGGTGCCTAAAAATCTCTGTAAGGTTTTAATATTATATGGTCTATTTAATTTTAAAATTGCTTCAATATTTGTGTTATTTGGTGTATATTTTCCTGAGTTAATAGTGTATCCTAAGAATTGTATTTCTTTTTGTAAAAATTTGCATTTATTGAGATTCAGCTTTATATCCTCTTGTTCGAATATACCTAATATGTCATCTAAATGCTTAATGTGTTCTTCATAAGTTTTGGAGTGTATAATAATATCATCAAAATAATTTAAGGCATAGTGTATATTATGTTTAGTGAAAACTGACTTCATAATCCTTTCAAATTGTGAAGGTGCATTTTTTAGACCATATGGAAGTCTGTTCCATTCATAACACCCTAATTGTGTTACAAAGGAGGTTTTATGTCTATCTTTTTCATCTATGGGTATATGCCAATATGCATTTTTAACATCTAGAATAGTGTATATTTTTGACTGTGATAACCTATCTATAATTTGTTCTATAAGTGGAATTGGGGTATGTTCTGGAACTGTTTTTTGATTAAGTTTCCTATAATCTATACAGAGTCTTGTGGGGTGATTTGGGTTATCAGATTTTTTATTCACTAATAATGCAGGAGAACTATAGGGGCTAGATGAGGGTCTAATAATATCATATTTTAATAATTCAGTTATTTGTTTTTGTATTTCAGCATTATTGTAAAAAGATGTCCTATATGGCTTTTGTGCTATGGGAATATTATCTAAAAGAGATATGCAAATTGGGTTAGTCTTTATGTATCCTATATCAAAATTGTGCTTAGAGAAAACATTCTTATATTTATGCAATATATCTGAAATTGTTTGATTAGAGAAATTTGGATTAATATCTACTTTACTAAGGTCTAAATAGGAATTATAATTTGTTATAGAGCCCGGTTGTCGCATACTGTGAAATGGGTTAGAATCAGTAATGGGATTTGAATTAGGATCTATAAGTTTAACATTTGTAGTTGGTATATCAAAAGAATTGAAATTACACAATGGGTTAATATTTAAAAGAGATGAATTTTTAACATAGTATGGGTCTGGAATACATAGGGTAGTGGCATATGACTTCTGATTATCAGTTTTTGGATTAAATGAATACAAGAATTTATAATTTTGGAAAAGAAGGTTTTTTGAAAAATCTATTTGCAACTTAAATATATAAAATGTTGGTAAACCTAAAATAAGATATTCTATTGGACTATTGCAAACAAAGAATTCTTGATATTTAGTGATTTTTCCTAAAGTAAGCCTAACTAATATTTTGTATAATGGGTAAGTAAATCCTTCTACCTGACCTATTCTTTCTTTTGGGGAATTATCTAATATTTTATAATAAATATGGTTTAAGTATTTTAAAGGTATAATGGAAATAGATGATGCAGTGTCAAGTACACAGGGTAAGGATATTTGGTTAATAAATACAGAGAAAAGTAATAATGTTCTACCTGGGTTGATGCGCTTCGGGTGATTATTGTTCTTAAGTGGGCAGTCTCTATGGAAATGGATCTGGTTGGGTAGCTGGTGAGATGCACATATCTTGCAGGGGTATGGAGGCTGGTTTATGGATTTGTAGGGTTCTTGCTGGTGGTGGGTTGCTGCTGCTGTCCTGGGAAATGGCTGGTATTGATGAGCATTGGAGGAGTTGGAGTTAAATTTTTTTACTGGAGTGCTTGTACTGGTAGAGGGTTGTTGGGGTTCTTCTTCTTTATTTGTTGATAATTTTAATTGGGTTGTGATTTTATACCATTCTGAAGGTTCTTGTACTCTTGCAGCTATTATATATTTTTTTAGGTGATCTGGCATTCCATCTGTAAGTGCTTCTAATAAAAGTGTTTTTTCAAGATTAAGTTTATTGGCTAAGGCAGATTTTTCTTTAAAATATTGTTCAAGATCATTATTATCATTATATTTTAAATTTAGAAACCTACTAAATAAATTTGAATCATTTATTGTAAAATATGATGTTAATTTTTGTTCTATTTCCCCCCAATTATATATATCTTGTAGTTCTTCTATGTAATAACTGAATGCTTCTCCCTCGAGATAATTTGATATATTATTTTGTTTAAAATCTTCATCAAGATGTTTCTGTAAACATTTTTTGTTAAAGAATTTGAGCCAAGATATTATGTCTAAATTTTGACCATTAAATTTCGGTATTTCTATAGTACTTGGATTAGGCGTCATGGCGTGTTCTACATTCCTTTGTTTGCGAGACATTTTGTAAAAATAGTTTTATGAAATTTGAATAATTTATAGAGCAATTAGGTTTAAAATTCAGGTAATCCTGTCGGCTTATTGTTATGAATAAATTTGTTGTTGTTGATAAAGGGTTGATAAGACAAAGGATCGATAAGATAAAGGGTTGAGGTGCAGTCGTGATAAAAAAAGATAAATATTTACCGTCAAGTAGCTTTTATTTTCAATTACTTGAGGAAAGATTACACATTTGTTAGTTTTCACATTATATAGAATTTATAATTTAATCCTATATTAGTGATTTAAAAGGATTGATTGGTTAACTACGCATATTTACAACAAAATTATACAACGAAACTAAACAACTAAACTAAAAGTCTTTCTAAAAACGATGATAACAAAAATAAAAATTATCAATGAATAAAATGAAATATATATTTTTAAAATATAGAAATATTTAGAGTTTTTAGATTATATATATATATATATATATAATTATATATATATAATAATTATATATATATATATATATATGTGTGAAAAATAGTACAAATGTGATATTGTACTGGGAGGCATAAATTGAGAAAAAGGCATCTCCTTATCGTGCAAATGAGATTTGCTGATGGCTTGCACCACAACGAGAATAGTTTATATTTATTCCGATAGATGGCGCAAGCCATCAGCACAACTTTCAGTTGCACGATAAGGTGATGCCTTTTTCTTAATATATATATATATATATATATATGTAATTATCTTTTTTTTTTAATAGTGCAGACTGTGTACTTTGCATGTATTGACAAGATGTCAGTAAAATTATTTTAATTGTCAATTGTCAATAGTAGATAGAAGTAGAGATAAAATAGTTAAAGGCGATACTAATATAAAATGCGAGCTTTCAAAGGTCAATGACCATTCTACAGACCTACCTACTTATGGAGAAATACTAAGATAACATATATGCTAATAGTATTTGTTTTGGCCTTTTTTATAATTATAAACGGATTTTTCTGGTGATAATGTACAATGGTAAGGTGCTGCAAGGAGTAAGAAGTTCCAGGAAGTAAAAATCCCATTACTGCTATAAGATGTACTTCCAGAGAAGTTCCAAGTACACACAGCGATTGTGTAAACATTTTTACTGCTCCATCTAGTGTGAGAGTTTCAGACTTTGTTATATGGAGTTTGAGGGATATTCTCCAACAACACACAACGCAACACACAATACAACACAACACATAATATAACACAAACAACACAACACACAATACAACACACAACGCAATAAACAATACAAAACAAACAACACAACAAACAATACAACACACAACGCAATAAACAATACAAAACAAACAACGCAACACACAAACTCACAATACAACACACACAACACACACAACGCAACACACAATACAACAAAACACAAAATACAACAAAACACACAATACAACACACACAACACAACACACAATACAACACAGAATACATATGCGATAATAGGAAACAATTTGATTTACAGGTCATGATAACTATACTGAGTATCTGCCTGTGTGTTTCTTAAGTATGATAAGTTACTTTTGGTGAAGTTGTGACTGAGGTGTTATAATATATTTATTAAACTTTTGCACATGTGTATATTTGTTCTTCTTTATCGATTCCCAGCATTCCAGCAGTTTCGCCAGTTTATCGATAATAGACCTTTCAACCAGCCTATTGTATTCAATGCATTTGTAACCAGAGTTACTTAGAGGAATTCGGCATCATTTAAAGAATATATTACGTCCATAGTTCCTTCAATAAAATACCTCTACAATTAATTCCTATTAATCTCACACGTTCTACGAACAGTAAATCCCAATACAGTAGAGTGTACAGTTTGGGATGGTTGGACGGGCGAAACCACTGAGCTTCACTAACAAAACAGACTTCCCCAAAATTGTTTTTATTTAGTAAAGCACACAGTATATATATATATATATATAGAAATTAAAATGTACACTCATGAACGACACCTTAAGGAATTTGTACCTTTTAGCACATATATCTGAATTCAGATATTAACTCTGAAAGATATTTGTTACACGGTGACCTTTATTGAAGACAACACAAGCAAGTATGAACAAAACAGACGACCGGCGACATCAAAATATGAAACTTCTTTAATTTTTTTTCCATGAGTTTATTTATTTATATATAAATATATATATATATATATATATATATGTCGTAGCTAAATGAAGAGGCGCACCCGTTAAGCCAAGCGAACAGCGCACCCGCGATGTCTGCCACCTTTAATTTTTGTACCGCTTTTATACATGGATGAATTTACATTTTAACACAAGCGTAACATATTTACATACTTAGTTTGACGGAAATAAATTATATCTTTTGGCATTAACTATACAAATTATGAGATATATATATATATATGTGATAAATAGATTCAAATAAAACACGAGCGTTTTTCCTGTAAAAACAAAATAAACTTTCTAATTTCCTCACTGCAACAAAAATAATTGGAGGACTTGGCAAATTAGTAAAACATTGCTATATTGTTTTCAAAAAAGAAACAAACAACAAACTTTTATAGTTCTATTTATTTTATATAGATGGCGCGTGATTGCTTTAATAATATCTGTGAATTATATTAACGCTTAGTTGCTTGACAATACCTTATATACATATAGATTATATATATATGCAACTTGTAGATATGCAATTTATATTATGCAATTGTATTTACCTTTAATATAGAACAACAGAAAGACGTTCATATAGCTAGCATGCTTCAATTCAGGGTTAGATCCTGATCGTGAGTTAGCATTTTTCAAGAATAAGAAAAGGTTTATTTTTATTAATAGAAAAAAAAAGTCATTAATCCAACTTCTATTTATCTATTAGATCCGATCACGCGCTGGCAATAAATGTTTTATTTCCCTTTTAATTCATTTGTTGGAAACAACGAGAAAAAAATACAAATTGGAGAAAAACAAACAAATATATTTCACTTCTCGTATAAATAAATCTCAGTCCATATTTCTCCCTTCCAATCTCTCTATATCAAACTCTTCAATAAAAAAAAGTTTGTCACATTTTATATCGTAAATAAAAAGAAAGAGAGCTGGCACAATAAAAAATACTTCTATGGATGAAATTGTAAAAAATGTCACAAAGCTAATGCGCACTCTGTAAGATATATTTCTGAACAGGATTCCTCCATTTCACTTCATACCCCGCTCTGTCGGAATTTTTAAATGAATCTTTGGCGTCTCGAATATTTCAACTTTCAAAATGGAGTTTCGACGTTCGATACAAATAGATATCGTTGAGATATATATATATTATATAAAAAAAGAGATTTTCTGCTTGATTTTGATTTTCTTGATTATTATGCTATGGTAATGCAGTCGTGGTTGAAAATCTCAAAGAATAATAATAAAAATAGTTTTTATCAGATATTGTTTTAATTGAACTTATGGGATATATAAAAACATAATTTGGTAAAATTACTCCCTGGCTTAAGGCGAGTAGAACAAGGAAAACAAAATATTATTCTATATACAGTTACGAGCGTCATTCCTCATCTCCTAATCAATCAGTCATCAGTCAGTTTTCATCTCTGTCACCGTTTGATTTTTTTTTTTTTGGAATGGCGCCCTCCTATTGGTTGGCTACAGTCACGCCACCTTTGCCCCCCCCCCCCCCCCCCCCCCATCATGCCCCCCCCCCCACTCGCTATTTCGTCTTTGTAACTATTGTATTGGAGCGGGTCGCTCCCTAAATAAATGCATATATTAGTTAATAACCAAATGGAATCCTCTCTTTCTTTTTGCCAGTAAGAGACGCCTACGGAAGCCAACAGTACATAGACAGATAAAGCACATAGGCTATAGTTATTAACTAAAATATGCATTTATTTAAGGCGCCAATTTATAATTGTAACAAATAGTATTTGAATCAAAACATTCAATCGGGTAAAACACGGGCGTTGCCCGGGTCACTCGGCTAGTTATTTACATAATGTCCAAAAGTTTGAGCCGGCTATCGAAAAACAACAACAATGAGTTTTTTTAGGGGAATCGTCACCTCTGGCGGTCGATTTAACAGAGTATTTGAATCTATGAAATATAATTTTAAATAAAATAATATTTTAATATAACATATATATATATAAATGACATAATAAAAATATGATTTTTTATTATTCATAAAATAATTAAAATTCTATGATCACAGAGTTAAATTTTAAAATGAAAAGCAATCCTTAACAAAAGGAATACAACCTAATATTATTTTTATTGTAAATAATAATAACATTGTTAGTTGTAGGTATGCAAAAACTGTTTGCTTTAAAAAATAATAAAAAAATAAATATAATT
Organism: Cordylochernes scorpioides; assembly: GCA_030710605.1. NCBI lineage: Eukaryota > Metazoa > Arthropoda > Arachnida > Pseudoscorpiones > Chernetidae > Cordylochernes > Cordylochernes scorpioides. The sequence continues at coordinate 7,805,264 of CP092881.1, read as the reverse complement.
TTGGGAAAAAAGTTTTCATTCATTTCCATCCACGACTGCATGAATTGGTAACGTAACTAGAATACGTCTTTTTTTATGACATATATATATATACCTAAAGAGGCACATCTCCCTTTAAATATGTATTAAAACAATGCATTTTGTTAATAACCCCAGTATAAAACGTAAAAGGTAGTGATAAAGGATGAGCTTCAAACACCAGTTTTTGGAAATTTTAAACAAACAGACTCCAACCTGTATATTTGGGTGATAAATATATTGTTTTAATTCATTCATTATCGTGTTTTATATGTTTTATATATAAATAATAAGAAAAACGGGGCTTCTCCGAGGATGAGCTTCTTGTATATTCATCTCAAGCTTTCAGGTATCACAAACCTTCTTCAGGAGAATATGATAAAAACTATTATCATATAGTCCTGTAGAAGATTTATAATACTCGAAAGCTTGAGATGAATACAATAAAACAAGAAACTCATCCTTGGAGAAACCGTTTTTCTTATTATTTATATATATTGTGGAGGATTTTACTCTTCCGCGTATGTTTTATATGTAAATATGTTTAATTGCATATTTATGGGGAGAGGTGCTTCTATTGGTACATGAATACTCCCGCAACTTTATGTTGTGTTATATAAATCCTGAAGATAGAGGTTGCCTGGCCGGCATTCATATTTCTATCAAAAATAGACACTTCGGCCAGTTGGAGTTTTTTATTTTTCTCAATGTTTCGACAAAAATCTTTTGTCTTCGTCAGGAGAAGTAAATAAAGCACTTGGCAAGGTGTTAAAACTTGTTATATACATATGTAAAAAAAGATATTTTCAATCTCAGCGATATAGTTATAATCCAAAAATCTACACCTATTTACATATACAACATTACATATGATAATTAGACAATAAAAGACATAGATTGGATTGAATAAAAGATTTATTTGCCAATATTTCGGTTGGCTGAACGCCAACCTTTATCAAGGCATTATATTCATCATAGATCACAAAAAAAAAAATTTAAATGCCTTCATAAAGGTTGGCGTTCAGCCAACCGAAATATTGACAAATAAATCTTTTATTCAATCCAATATATGTATTCTTATTATCTAATGATTTAAGTATGGATTGCTCTATTTTCAGAATGATATAATCATGTGAAAGATGTTCGAATTAATCATCCTGATCACTGTTTACGGTTCTATTTATGTAAAAACAAATTTGGACAACAATTAAATGTAATTATTGATAGGACGTTGCTCATTACCACTAATGAGCTAGGCTATCGCAAATTTATTTTAATTTTCCTTTAGTTGTTGTGGAGATTTGTCTTCACAAACTAGACCAACATAATTAGTGATGATTATTTTATCGAACTAAAAAGGACAAATCAAGTTTAAACATGTATTAAAGTATATTGTGCAACTTTTTAAGACGATACGTTGCTTTTTAATATTCACTTGGAGGTAGGTGTCGTAAGTCAAAATTTTTCTCAAGTACCTTAAGCTATCCACGGGTAATCAGGTAGAGTTGAAGGCCTGAAGTAGAACGTTCATCCTGAAAGCTATATAATTAAATATAGTTTTGAAAATTAGAAATTATTTTAGACGCGTAAGATTCTTTTTGAAATTAAACTATTTCTACTGCCCTTACTGCAATGGAAAATTAATAGGAGGGCCTGGCTCTTCAGTGGTAAACCCTCCCAGCGTAAGGGCAGTAGAAATTGTTTAATTTCAAAAAAGAATCTTACGCGTCTAAAATAGTTTCTAATTTTCATAACAGATGGTGCGCTAGTGCATCGTAATATACAAGGTGCGTTCATTAATTTCCAGGACTGCTCTGTATCTTTGAAAAAATAAAACAAATAAAAAAACTAATTCAATATTTTTCAAAATATGCCCCTCCTGCCTCAATACACCCGTTCCATCTTTTTTTCCAATTGTCGAAGCAGGAGATAAAATCACTTTTTGAGAGGTTCCTCAAGGTTGCCTTCGATTCAGCTTGTATCATATCAACGTTGTCAAATTTCCGTCCTTTCAAGTTAATTTTCAATTTAGGATAGAGGAAAAAGTCATTGGAGGCTAAGTCGGGGGAATAGGGTGGATGAGGGATCTGTATGGTTGAATGCTTGGCCAAAAACTGCAAAACAACATGGGCTGTGTGCGGCCGCGCATTACCGACGTGAAGTATCCAGTCATTGTTTTGCCATCTTTCAGGTCTTTTAAGGCGCACTGCCTCCCTTAAGCACCTCATTATCCCCAAATAAACAGATAGTCCAGTCACTGAAGATAATTCTTCTGTTAGATTTAATTAACTCCTTTATTTTGAGCTTGTTTTCCTCGCAACGAAATGATCTTGGACGCCCAGTATGCTGATCATCGTTTACCTTTTCCCGACCTTTTTGGAAGCGTGAAAATCATTCAAAAGTTCTTGAACGGGATAAAGCTGCATCGCCAAAAGCTTCTTTAATCAATTCATACGTCTCAGTATCACTTTTTTTTTTTCAATTTAAAACAAAACTTAATGCAGATTCTCTGCTCTTCGAAAATGGCCATTTTAAAATTAGAAATGCGAACCTTACAAGGAAGTTGTTTTGTTCTATTTTTAGATCGGCGCGTGCGCCACGAGACTCGTGCTTTCAGTCAGGTGTGGTCGAATGTCCAATATTCAACTCTGTAAAAAATATTTTCTCTAGCTTTTTTATTTATTTTATTTTTTAACCAGTCCTGGAAATTAATGAACGCACCTTGTAAATATAGTTTTACAAACTGTGTTCCTGGCTTAGAAAGTTTCTTTCAATCTTTTAAATTCTTAATTAAAAAGTGGTGACAATGAGAATAAACCATTTTACAAGGTGTTTGAATTTGTTGGTATTCGTTGTTGAAAGGTTTGTAATAAAGAATTAAAAAGGTTTGTAGTTGGAATTTAATCAAATGTAACAAAAGAGACACATCTCTATCTTCAATTATATATCAGAACAACTCACTTTGTTTATCACACTGGTAAATCTTATGAAATGTGTTGTCTCAATGGAAGGGTGTTCTTATTGAAGATCTACCTGAACAAATTAACAAGAGCTTCCATTATTTAATGTCAGAGACGACATGTGTCCTAAAGTGTTATCTGTATATCTGAATGTTTCTATTAATTTCCTTTATGTCAGCGAAATCACTCTATTGTAAATATTCTCAGATTTTCATAATACAACGAATCACTATTGTGACTTTAATGAAATATTTTCCTGCGTATCGAATTTCAATTTGTCTTTCTACAAATATCGGCAGTTTGTACATTTAGAGCTTCTCGTATTGTTTACTGCTAGCGGGCCTATTATAAAAGAGTATGTTTACCTGGTAAAAATGGAAGTTGGAGAGGGATAAACATGGCAAGACATCCTCCCACCTTCCATATTATCAAATTCAAATAACTAATTCAGAAACAGCTATCTAAACTGTCAAGAAGAGAGAGACCTAAAAGTTATTTCTTTCTACACTAAATATGAATATAAATATATATATCTTTACGGGATATTGATTTATAAAATTATAGATCGCCTCTCTCTCCCTCATCAAAGTAGACTCTGAGTAACATCATCAATTGAACGTCTCCGCATACTAGCGGACTTGGATCGGTAACAAAGCCACAACACCAGCTTTGGAAACTTGATAATTGCACACCTGTAAATCATGGTTTCGGGCTAATGGCCCGCGTCAGTACAGGGCTGTCTTTGATTTCATTAGTTCCACAAGGGATGTGAGTAGGTCAATTATATATAACTCTTTGACTTATCCGTAAAAGTAAGACAAGTGTTGGGACAGTACTGAAAGTTGCTTCATCAATAGCAATACTAAAGTATAGATAAAAGTTACCCCTTGCTGTGACAACAGAGAGATATAAATTAAGTCACAAGGCGGCAACATTCTAAATATAAAGCTCTGGTTGGTCGTGCAGGAAAGAAGAACAGCACTCTATTGTATTGTCGCGCTTGACCCCTCCGGTTCCTTCGCGACGACACCACTTCCTCCTCCGTGGATCACCTGCCCCGGACTCCCGTTGCTCTTTCTCTGCAGAGTACCCAAAGACCTCCGAGAACCACCACTTAAGTGGATCTCCTTTCCTCTGGCAGTATCTTTCGGCCTTACCACTGGTGGGGGGACACGGCTAGCCCTGCACGCCCTACCTCACTCTGCTCACCCAGCCTCTGCGAGTACATCATGCGCAGCCTGCGGTTCCGGGGACCTGTCCCTGGCGCACCGATACTGGAACTGCCGCTGTATCAGACCTCTCATCAGAGAGGCCTTCTCCATCCTGCGGATGGCTCCGGACCTTCGCGGCTGGCTCTTCGGGACAGGGTTGGATGCCATCCTCGCCGCGGTGAAATACAAGATCTACGGCTTCTTTGTAGGGGTGGAGATGGAAGGTGTCGAGCTGACAATGTCAAGCACATCCCTCCGCAGGTGGTGGAGGCCCCCAATCTGATTCTAAATTTTCATTTCCCTCAATCTCTGTAAGCTACAGAGGTTTGAATAAAAGTTGTTGTTGTTCTACTCTAAACTACAAGTAGGTAACAACTTGTATAATAACACAGCACGACCAACTAGAGCATTTATATTTAGAATGCTGCCACCTTCAATGTACGTCTCTTTCTTGATACCACAACAACTTCTCTTTCTCAACTCCAGTATTGCTCTCGTTAAAGAAAGTTTCAGTACTGTAATTGCCTTAAATCAAGTAGAAAACTCTTCATCAATTTTTATAGAGGTCAAAAGACAATAAACGTATATATGGGTGATGAAATATTCAACGTAATTTAATCAAAATCCAACCTGCAATTATGGCATCCTTTGTGTATTTATTTTGATAGAATTTGCATTATCATTATATAATATATTGTATTTCTATGGTACACATGGTTACTAAGAATTATCATTATATACCTCGATCTCATTTGTGTTTTATGCATATAAGGTAGCAGGTGTGACAAACAAACAACTATTTAAATACCCGATAGATGGCAGTTGACAATCAGTCAACTGTCTCCTTATCTCTAACCACTCTATGGCTGTTATATCTGAACTCATTCACTGTCTGCAATACTGCAGTATTTATAAACCCCTAAATTACTTTTAAACAACAGCGGTTTAAATTCAAATTCCAAAATGTAATACCCATACAATCTGATAAATGTTATATAATGCGATTGAGTACGTGATGTCATCTATTAACATAAATATGGATCTCTAAAGAGAGGTTATATGAATACAGAATCTGTTGAATTGATACTTGCGGACTCTTATCTTTCTATCTATCTATATCATATTGTAAAGATAGAGGCTGCCTGGCCGGCATTCATAGTTATTCAAATTAAAGATTTACTGGTCGAAGTATCTTTAATTTGAAGAGATATACCATATCGATTCAAATTATCCAAATACACCGTTCCGTAAAGATGTTAAGCATAAATATTTTATTAAAAGCTTTCGAGTATTGGTCTTTCTCAACCTGTAGAAAAGCAAAACTCGAAAGTGCTCTCCCAATATATTAAATATATATTTAAAAACCGTCTTTCTAATTCTCATATAAAATTTATATTTTACCCCTATAAAAATAAAGTATATTTTAAAATCTAAGGAAATATTAAATAATGACATAAATTTTACATAAGTGTTCGAATTATGTAAATATATATAGGTACATACGTTGTGTTATGACAAAACGAAATATTGAAATGTAATTCTTTTTTTTTCACATCAAAATGTACTTTGTACGTAAATAATGACATAGTTAAAATATAAAAGGAAGACATGTTTTTATAAAAATGCTTTTAACATTCATTTAAATGTAAAAAAAACTTACGCTGCAAAAGGAAAGAGATAAAAGAAATAAGAATTCATTTAAATCTCAATTTTAACAACATTTAAATAAAAATAAATATTTATAAAAGGTAGTCTAAGTATAAACATTAGAATAAAAGGGAGAAACAGTTACCTTCTATAAAAGTTTATTTCTATTATGAATGTAGGCTTAAGATATTTTCCTGCCAAAGTCCGCTTCTTTTTGTATTCTTTCTTTACACTTTTTATCAGTGTTGCCCAACCATTTATGTTTTTAAGACATTTTCTCATAGAATAAAAATAAACAATTGTGCGCGAAGCTAAAAGCAGTTTTCTGACATAAATAACGCCTTTTGAATAAAACAGTAGGATTCTTAGCTGGAGGGGAAAATCACGAAAAAGTTTGGTTTTTATGGGTATTTTTTAACCATGGAATTTGTGGGGTTGGATAAATAGAATATACCTTTTTTATTGAAGAAATATTTATAAATATATTGTTTTTTTTTTCTCTGAGCGCGCGCGCAAATGGGGGGTATTAAAAATGGTATTTCTATTATTTGCATAATTTGTTGTTTAAATTATATATTGCATATATTATTTGCATATATTATAATTGCATATATATTGATATTTCCTAATCGATTTACTAAATATTTATTCCAAAATGCGGTAGCTTATTAAAAATTAATTTAGTTCATATTAAGTTGAAGGCAGTGATATATTCGTGAGAAATATTCATTCATCTGGCTGAAAATAATATTTATAAAAGGTTTTGTGATTTATTTATTTATTTATTGAAAGATATATGTTGAAGTTTTTCTCTGGGAAGAACTTGATTATAAAAAAAAATCGTCTTTCCCGTCAAAATAGACGCCAAAACTGAGTGCCATCTATTGACCGTCTCCAGAAACTAGTAACCTTGGGTCGGTGACAAAGCCACAACACCAGCTTCGGCAAACTGAGAAGCGTCCACCTAGAGACCATGGTTTCGGGCTAATTGGCCTTTGTCAGCCTAGGACAGACTTTATTTGATTAGATCCACGAGGGATCAAATGAAATCCTCACAATATGCAAAAGAGGTGTTTAGTTGGTAGAGCGGCTAGGCCATATCTATGGCCAAAATATAGATGGGATTTGTTACAAGAAGAAAGGTCTCCAGGTGAACGCTTTGAAGATACGATATGTGTGTGAAAAAAATTGTCTCTGACTTCTTAAAAAAATAGACGGGTATATAAAATACGTTCGACTCCTTAAGTTCTTTCCATGAGAGTGTATATAAATATATATAAATCTCCAGCCTGACAGTAACGCTAAACGACCCATCTGACGGGAAGCCAATTTCGTAAATCCTCCCTCAAACGTGGCACGAACAGAAGAGACAAAAACTTTAACCTTGTCTATTAAACGGCCTTAACAGAGGTTTTATTTTGGGGTAAAAATATGTAAACCATATCAATACATTTTGATCCCCAATTATGAAACCTCCCATAAGCGTCTACCTCCCTGAGCAACCACATATTTGTATAAAATCTCTACATTAAGATATAAACTAAACTCTAACGAGAAACAAGAGAAGTTAGTGTGTAAATAAAAACAATCAAAAAGAAGCTCTAGGATGGCTAGTTCTATATGTAATTAAAATATAAAATATGGTATAAAGACTAGGGTACAGTTGGACCTCCCATGAGTGACCGTAATAGAACATGGCTACTCCTGGTTCTCTTCTGGAGGTAGTTTCTTATTGGAGGTTGACATGTCGCTTCAAGTTATTTTTGATTTTACAAAAGTGTATCTGATGGGATGTATATACGGAGTTTCTCTGTAATATCTCAAGACATAGGACAGGGATTCCTCTCCAGGCCCACGTGAGTTTGATAATAGACTACCTATAAGACCGGCGGTCTTAATAAAGCTGTATGTGTGTGTGTTATTAGTACTACCCAAGCCTACAACCTAGAGAATTCAAAAATTATAATCCCTTACACTATTTTATTTGCCAAAAAAAATCATCCACAAGGACGTGTTTCTTAAGAATACAGTTTTAATATCTTTAACTTTCTGTCTTTAAAGCCCCCTTTCTACAGTAATATTCTTGAGTGTTATACTGTTTGAATGAAAAATGGAAAAGTAGAATGTTATATATTTTATATAAATTGATTAAAATAACTAATTGCTTAAATAAACCATTATTGATCAAAGTTATTTTGCCACGCCTTAAATCACCACACTAACCTTTCACGCCGGATTATAAAGCTTATTTAAAAATATTATTAAATTTATGTTGTGCATAGTATTAAAATATATAATTTATATTACACATATTCTCTCTATATCTGTTTTGAAATTGGATCTGTCCATAATATATATTTAGGTAATAAAAGTCATATATAGTCTCCACAAAAAATATTATTTACCAATATTTTTATACCAATAACCTTTATATGGGCGTTGTAGTCAGTAAAGAACACCCCTGTAGAAGGATTGTAAAGCCCGAAAGCTAGAGAGGGATATTAAACGTTGTATTTAAGAAACAAATCCCTAGAGATGAATTACTACAAAACAACACAGATTATAACATACGTCAAGAAACTATATACACAAGGTAATAAGACCAAATCCAAATAAATAAATAGTGTGTGACGTTTCGGTAACAACGCTGTTACCAAAACGTCACACACTATTTATTTATTTGGTCTTATTACCTTGTGTTTATAATCTATAATCCAAATTGTGCCTTATCAAGTCAAGAAACTAGAATTTCCATGGATTGTTGATTCCATGTGAATGTCGATAATAGGAGAGAGGGAAGAAAGATGGATAGAAGACAAGCAGTGGTTGTTAGATCCCAACAACAAAATTGTCTATAGCTGAATACCTATTTACTGATTGATTCCCTTTCCACAGTTTGCTTTTTCTAACTTTCCTTGAACTCCTGAACTAAATAGAATCTATATATAACAAGATGTTGTACATTTTTCGACGGGGAGAGGTGCCTTTTTGCACATATGTAATATTAATAATGATCTTTTACCGGGAGAATATATTTATTTATAATTACAAAAAATTATTTTGTCCACACACACATAAAATAAATATATTTTTTCTCCCCATTGAATATAACAAAATATTTTTAAAACTTAATTCTGTTGACGTTATGTGGCGCTGAGTTTGTTGTTGACACACATTAAATATGTTATAACACCTTGATAAAGGTTGGCGTTCAGCCAACTGAAATATTGGTAAAATATAATGATATTTTGATCCAATATATGTCTTTTTATTTAAAGATAAAACAATATAAGGGACCCTTCTTCGTATTTATAATATGTGTATTATAATAAAAGGCAAATATATATTGGAGATCTCAAATCAATAATTTATTTATCAATATTTCGGTTGGTTATATGCCATGTTTTATCAATGTACAATAGTGTATTTGTTTTGCGCGATGTTGGGCTGATACTACAAAACAAATAGGTTGTTGTACTTTGATAAAGATTGGCGTTTACCCAACCGAAATATTGGTAAATAATATTTTTTGTGGATTCAATATATGACATCTAAATGTATATTATGGACATATCCATTTTCAAAACAGATATAGAGAGAATATTTCTGAAAATAGAGTAACCCATACTTAAATCATTAGATAGTAAAAAGGCATATATTGGATTAAATAAAACTTTTAAATTAATATTGGCAAATAAATCTCTTATTCAATCCAATATATGCCTTTTTACTATCCAATAGAGAGAATATGCGGGATAGAAATTATATATTTTAATACTATGCACAACATATATTTAATACTATTTTTAAATATGCTTTATAATCCAGTATGAAATGTTAGTGTGGTGATTTAAGGCGTGGTAAAACAACGTTGATCAATAATGGTTTATTTAAACAATTAGTTATTTTAATCAATTTATAAAATATATAACATTCTACCTTTTCACAATTCACTTAAATAAATATATATTGTTATTCACACAAACTACACTAGATATGAGACAGCTATATATACGCGGCTCGGACAAATGGGTTATAGGCGAGAAAAGACAGGGAAGATTGGGCTGTTGGTTTAGCCCCATTGATCTTTTGGCTGCAAAATCGATGGCAACGTGCTCCCTCTATCGCCAGAAATATGAACTAAAACTTTGTTCTTCCTATTTAATTTATTCCAGTTAGGAAGAGATAATTTAGTTAGTTTTCCCATTGTGGTCTGTGGCAATATTTACATATTAAATATGATATATGTATATAATTCTTTAGGTTTTGATATTTAAGATATATGTATATTACTGTGGCATAGCTAATAGAATGGTGTAATACAGGGTGATCCAAAAGTCCCGCACAACTTTAAAAATTAATAACTCCGCGAATATTTGCGTTAGAGCAATGCGGTAAACACCATTGTGTTCAGGATGCAATGGGATTTTTTATGGCAAATAATGAAAAATTCGAAATTGATTTTAGTTACAATTTTATTCACCAGATGGCGCTCTACCAGATTCAGATATTCAGCGGCCAAATTGTTTGATAAATTGAAAAATATAATTGAACGACACGTATTTTTCCTTTTTGAATACCAGGAAAGAACCCTAATAATATCAAATAACAAATTAATAAAACACCACTTCGCCAAAAGTATGAAGAATTGGTTAACGATTTTCAAATACAATCAGAGATATGTAAAATAGGCAAATGCAAATTAAACATGTAGCAAAAATATTTATATTTTATATGGGGTTTTGTGAAATAGATTAAATGTTTGAAAAATACTGCTGTAAAAATACACGAATTTTTGATATGTTAATATAGTACCAAAAATTATGATGGCACTACTAATAGGATTTCTTGCTATAAGAAATGTGTAGTTTCTTGACTAATTGGAGACCCTTGACTATTTAACTGGATATTTGTCATGATCCAACAAATGAAATATAGAGGGGAGTGACAAAATATATTTGTCGTACTTTATTCCAAATATCCTATGGGCTTGTCAAATGTTATCATTGTTTATTATACTGTACACAATTTTAAAAAATGTTTCCCCCCAAATAAAAATAATTTTTAAATCGACCTTTTGCGTTGAAAAACGTGGTAGTAAAATCATTTTGTATTATTTTTTTTCACAAAATTTCTAAAGTTATTGGTATACAGAAAATATTCCTTATGCTATTTCTTCTAATGAGCGAAAAGCGAAAACTAAACATAAGGGGAAAAGTTGTGTGTACCAGTGTTATTCGAGAAGTTATAACACTCTGGTTTGCATGACATAATATGTGAGCAAATGACAAACAAAAAAATACTGTTCACAAATAAAAAAAGATAGTCAAGATGTGAGGACAGCATTTATTATCCCCATATCCCAACACAAAGAGCTGCAAAATATTGGTAGATAATATAATACATGGCGGCTTATATAACACATGAGGTAACTGCCTTCTCTCTTGTATTAGGTCACAATCCTTGCTCAATGTGGCACCCTTCAACATGGCCAATGTGGTAGGCCAGCATCGATAAACACGATTTAATGCACCCCCATAAACAAAAATCGTAAGGCGTCAAGTCTGGTGATCTTGGAGGCCACTGGTATATAAAGTGGCGACTTATCACACGATTTTCACAGAACGTATCCTTCAGCAATTGTTTGGCACCTCGGGAGATATGAGGAGGTCCTCCATCTTTCATGAATGTTATTTCGCTTAGTGCTTTTGCCCTGCAATATGGGAATACCCTTTTCTCTCAAAAGTTGGACATAACGTTCATCGGTTACAAAAACGGTTTTAAAAGTTCTTCCATTGATTTTTCAAAGAAAAATGGCCCAATAATAAAAGAAGTGAACCCACACAAAACTGTAACTCTAGGCTGGTAAAGTGGCATTTCTGTAAAATTCCTAGGGTTGTCTGTTGCCCAAATGCGGCTGTTTTGAATGTTAAATTCTCCGTTTAGAGAAAAGTGAGCATCATCTGTCCACAGAACATTCGACAGCCAGTTTTCATCAATATCAATTCGCCGGAAAACCCATGCAGCGAATTCTTGACGCATCTCAAAATCGCCAACTTTCAGCTCGTGAAATCTTTGAATTTTGTATGGGTACACACAAAATAAGTGAAGCGTCTTCGGATATCACAATCATACTCGGCGTATTTAACGCCAAAAGTTCAATTTGGGGATCACCTGTCCTGGATAACAAAAGTCAGCAGGTTGAGGACATGCTAACAGACCTCGACCTTACACCGTTAAATAACGGAGAGAACACCTATCTAAGTCCACAGGCACAGAATCCGCAATAGACATCACAGCGATAAATTACAACATCGCACCCACAACACAATGGAAAATCATGAGAGGTGCAATCAGTGACCACAGACCAATTTTAACAACCCTTAAATTCAAAATTGAGAACGTCCATTAGAATAAAAGAACATGGAACTTTAGGAAAGCCGACTTGAAAAAAATTCACAGAAAAGCTTGAAGAACTGTGCAACGAAAAAATGAATTACAGAACGCTTGACAAAAACTTGGAAAAATTCTCTTCGAACATTTCAAAATCTGCAAAAGCATCGATACCTAGACGTAGACGTAAAGACCTGTGGATACCTTACTGGAAGGACCACAACATCGAGGCAGTGATTTCAGAGAGAGAGACAATATCAATGAACTTCTTAAAAAAATAAAACAGAAGAAAACAGAAAGAACTCATTGAAATTAGTCACAAAATAGAACAAGAAATTTGGATATGCAAACAAGAAAAATGGCAGAATTCTGCGAAAAAAATGGATCCAAGAAAGGACAGCCAACACTGGAATATGATTAGAGTGTTAGAGAACAATCATCACCAACACCAATCCTCCAATACTCTAACCGATATGAATAAAACAGCTCGAACGAGAACAAACAGATGGCTGACATAATTGCTGAATATCTTTCAAGCACTTCCATACTCAACTATACGAATGAAGACAGGACTCTAAAAATAATATAAACCAGTTAGTTAAACAAGCAAGAAACTTCCATCAACAAGGTATTTTCTCGAGAGACTTCACACTGAATGAGCTAAACTTATCAATAAAAAAATCCAAGAGGTCACCAAGAGATAATCTAATCTTTGGTTGACTGATCAAACACTTTGAAGACAAAGCTAATAATCAACTCCTACGAATACTGAACATTTCATGGCAAACTGGTAAACTACCAAAGAATTGGAAGATATCAATTATAGTGCCAATACTGAAGCCAAACAAAGATGCCAAGGAATACAAGAACTATCGGCCAATTGCTCTCACCAGCAAACTTTGTAAAATACCAGAACGAATTATCCACTCTAGGCTCATAGTCTGGCTCACTAACAATAATAAAATAAACCTCTACCAAACTGCCTATAGATCCCAGCACTGTACGACTGATCAACTGTTTTACTTCTGTCAATCAATAATAGATTCTTTCCAGGAAAAACCGCCAAAGAAGACCACGGCTATATTCCTTGATATGACCTCAGCTTTTGATCGAGTGTGGAGGGAGAAATTACGTGAAAAGCTGCACAATATCGGAGTAAGAGAAAAACCTTAATCTGGATTGCAGACTTCTTAAGGGGAAGAAGGTTAAAGGTTCGGGTCAATGGAAAATTTTCCAAGGAAGGAAGAACATGGACTGGTGTAACTCAGGGATCTGTGCTCAGTCCACTACTCTATCTGCTATATATTAACGACATCTATCCTTACCTCACTGAAGACACAAAGGTTGTCTGTTATGCAGATGATATAGCCATATGGCACACAAGTAGCAGCATAGAAAAATCGTGAAAAATACTGAACACATCAATGAGAGGACTGGAGAAGTGGGCAATGGAACTCCAAATGACCATAAACCCAATAAAACCAAACCTATGCGTCTTCTCCACTCACAGGGAAAAAGGCATAAATATAACAAAAAAATAAGCATAAACAAACAAATGATTGATAAAATTATAAATCCATAATACCTAGGTGTGATACTGCAGTCCTGTATCTTTCAAGTTGGTCTCGAGGACCACCCCATCACCATCTCCTAAGCGGCAAAGTACGCGATCTACGTATTCATCGTAGATCGCAAAATGCGTGGTGTCGCTGGAGACCCACTGGCGATTCTCCACAAACTCTGCAGCGCTGGAAGAGGCGCCATATTCATTGTACATAGTGTATATAATGCATATAATCTTTTTTTAATAGTGCTGTCTGTGCATGTATTGACAAGATGTCAACAAAATTATTTTAATTATTATTGATGAGGAATTGGAATTTTCAGAACACATAATTAGCACCTCAAATAGAACTATCAGAAAACTAAACATTCTGAGAAGGCTATGTGGAACAAATTGGGGAGCAAAACCCAGAATTCTCAGAACAACATATACCACCTTAATAAGGCCGATAATGGAATATGCAACACCGGTCTGGGCTCCCTCAAGCTCATCACTAAAATAAGACTAGACAGTGTTCAAGCAAAAGCGGCCAAAATAATCACTGGTGCTGTTTCATCCACCAACGATGAGAAAATTCAGAGAGAATGTGTTCTAGACCTACTCGCTCGAAAGCAGAAGACAAAATAAAAACAACTTGGATCGGCACTTCGGAAACGAGGAACCAAAGGACGAGATCTCTCTGACCACTTGTGGTTTGGTAGATCCGCCCTTTTCTGAGAATGAGGTGAAACTGACGGCTTTCAAGTTCGGGAAAAGGAAATCTCCTGGTCCCGAAGGGATCAATAACACGGTCGTGAAAGCCCTGGTAAGGATGCACCCATTGCTTCTTTCCAGGTTATTCAATAGGTGCCTGGACACTGGTACTTTTCCTGAGGCATGGAAGGTTGCCCGAGTAGTGCTTCTCGAAAAGTCTGGTAGAAAGGGTAATTCTCCTAATGATTATCGTATGCTTTCTTTACTATCGTGTCTAGGTAAGGTCCTGGATAGCCTACTAGCTCAGCGACTGAAGCACTGGCTATAAGGTAATGAGCTCCTTTCCTCTTTCCAACATGGTTTTAGGGAAGGGAAGTCCACAACCACAGCTCTGAACGAGGTGTTAGAGGGGGTTGAGATGGGCTTAAATAAGGGTGCTTGGGTTCTTTTCGTGGCCCTGGACATTGATGGCGCGTTCAACTCCATGAACTGGAACAAGCTGATGAGAAATTTGATGGACATGGGTTGTCCTGATAATTTGTGCAGCTTGGTTCGTGACTTCCTGAGGGATAGACGGATTAGCCTCAGTTTTGGTGGGTGGAAGTTGGAAAGAAACTGTGCTAGGGGTTGTCCCCAGGGTTCTTGCTGCGGACCTATTCTGTGGAATATCCTGGTAAACACCGTTTTCCAGGAGGAGCTCCCTGAGGGAGCCAGGCTGGTTCTCTATGCTGACGCCAGTTCCTCATCATTGAGGCTGCTTCGAGAGCGAAGGCTGAGAAGTGTGTTGAAACTTCTCTCCAAATTCTCTCGAACTGGGCCCATGACTCTGGCCTTAAGTTCAATGTCTCCAAAACAAAAGCCCTCAGCTTTAAGCCTAGGGAAATAAGAACTAAAAGGAAAGGGATCAAATGGGAACACAAGCCGGCTATCGGGATCGAAGGACGGAGGGTAGCGTTGGTCAATAGGATGACCATCCTGGGGGTGGTCATTGATGACAAGATGGGTTGGCAATACCAGGCGGAGGAAATGGTGGCGAGAGGCAGGGAGGGGTTGTGCAGGCCTGTCCTGGTTGACTCTCAACAGGGGGGGGGGGGGAGAAGGAGGGTACTATTTTTAGGAACCTCTGCCTCTCCTGTGTCGAGCCAATCCTGCTATATGCTTCCAGGGTTTGATGTCGCCGAAACAGGGATCAGAAGGTGGCGACTACTCTAGAGAGAGTGCAGAGGACAGCGGCACTCAGAATCACAGGGGGATAACGCACCACCAGCAGTGAGGCCTTTTTGGTCCTCGCTGGTCTTATTCCCCTGGGGTTGAAACTAGAGGAGGAGACCATCAGACAGAAGATCTAAGAGAACAGGGAAGATGCCCTGGGACTTGAAGCGGGTGCCCTGGAATGGAAGAGGGACCCAAGAAAGCCTCCGCAGTGGTTGCCAAAGTGGAATTGGAGTCCTGGAGCCGACAGGGATTGGCACGGAGGTTTTCACTGATGGGAGTAAGTCTGGAACCAATACTGGAGCTGGGGTAGTGATTCTCACTAATGGAGAGCTGATCTTCCAAGAAAGTTTAACACTCAGAGTGGACGAATTGGTCTTTTCAGCCGAGCTGGTTGCGATCAGGGTAGCCCGCAGAGTTTGTGCCGAGAAGAACTTCAGCCCGGACCGCCTCTATTCAGATTGTATGTCGACCCTCGTCGCCATCAATCTGGAGAAAGGGCAACTCGCGCATCAAATAATCCAGGAGCTGGAGATGATGACGCGGGCTCCGGAGCTCCCTTGGTTTAGGAGACACAGCCTCATCGAAGGTAATGAGTTCGCAGACAGGATCTCTAAGGCAGGATGCTTAAAAGGTAGATCACTGAGGACCACAGTGACCAAGAAAGAAGTTTATAGGAGGATCAGGGGGCACGTCCAGGACTTATGTTTGGACAGATGGAGGAACATTGTGAAGGGGAGAGAGTTATTCAATGGGGTAACAACACCCAAGTACTTCTGTAAGGTAATGTCCCACAAACTCATTAGGGTAGTTCGGGACATGGGCTCTTCCCCAAGTCTCCGCAGATTTGAAATTAAGAGCAATCCTGATTGCGTCTGTGGAGAAAGGGATGTGAATGCACGCCACTACGTCTTGGATTGTCCAAGGGTAGTGGGTGTGCAGGAAGAGAGAAGGAGGGCGAGGGGCGCGATCGAGAGTGAGCTGCTGAGAAATCACAGCAAGCTTCTTGAGAAAGCCCACGACGTGGCAGCTGAGCTTTTCCTCAGCTGTGAGTGAACAGAGTCGACCGGGGTCTGCCTCCCCGCGGTCCCTGCTGGACACAGTAGATAGTTTCCTATTTTGCTGTGATTAAAGGCCACCGGTATAGAAATCCTTCCAGACACGTTGTCTGGGAGGTGGTGTTTCAAGGTACAATGTCCAATCACTAGCTTGGATACCGTTACTTGGCTTATGAGTTGAACAGAATAGCAGCGAAGGCATGCTTCGCATGCCGACTTGTGGACCGAAAGGTCTGGGTGGCCATCTGCTTCTAGGGTATACCAACTGTGCTTAGGTGGGATCCTCCAGTTCTTGTTTATTTTGGCTACTGTTTCTATTTCTTTAAAATTAAGTTTATTTTTCTGTAGCAAGGGTTCTTTTGTGCCTTTTTCGCTAGCGCATCAGCAGCTTCATTGCCTTCAATGCTAACATGTAAGAGTATCCATTGAAGGTGAATTTTTGAGGTATTGAGAGTTTTTGGAGATAACCAATTATGTTCCTGCTTAATTTGTCTCTAAGATCCCCTGTGTGACTCAAGTGTTGTATGGCACTTCTACTATCAGTAAGAATCCATATATCGTGATGTTTAATGTTTCTGATGGATTTTAAGACGTCTTAGATGGCTATAAGTTCTGATCTGAAGACTGAGCAAAATTCTGGGTTTATTCTGTTTATTTTCTCAATGCCATTTGTGGTTTTAATGAGAGAGCCACTGCCAGTGTGTCCCAACTCATCTCTGCTACCATCGGTATAGATAGTTATTGCATTTTTAGGAATTTTATTAATTATTTCTAATGATAATTGTTTTAAGTATTCTGGATTTTGGTATTGTCTGTTGGTGGTTTCATTTAAAGTGGCATTAAAAATAACATTTTGTTAGTGGTTCGCATGGAGATCTTTTTTTCAGCTAAATAATATTTTTCCACTTTATATTTTAAAAATCCATTTCTTTTGGCCAGGTGGAGAGGGCCTTCTTTTTTGAGTCTTAGATTGGATTCCCAATTAAGTATGCAATTGAAAGTTCTGTGTTTGTTTTCATAACTCTTGATTTTGTTTATATATTTTGGCAGATTGTAGCTTATTCTATTCTTTAAGGGCATAATGTCTGCCTCGTAAAGTGCAATATCATTAGGGCAGGGTTTTCGAAGACCTGTAATAATTCTAGCTGCACTTAGTTGTATCCTTTCCAGTGATTTCAGATTTGTTTCAGATGCTGTACCATAGATTTGATATCCATATTCCAGGATAGGTCTCATTAGAGATGTGTAAGTTAATTTTATTGTTGTTGCTTCAGCTCCCCACTCTTCCTGAAATATATTTCAAGATTTTTAGTCGGTCTCTTCCTTTTCTAACAACTCCTTCAATATGCTTACTGGAGTTGATTTCTGGATCCAGGGTGTAGCCGAGATATTTAGGATGTTTATTATATTGCAATTGTTGTTCTTTCAGAATAATATTTGGTCTTATTTTGTATAGTTTCTTATCGGTAGTAAAAAGACAGGTTTCAGATTTTTGGGGGTTAAATTCTAATTTATGTTTATTAGAAAATTTTTCTAGGTGGAGAAGAGTCTTGTTAAATCTCTTTCAGCTTTTTTCCAGTTAGTGCTGCTGCTCCATAGAATAATGTCATCAGCGAAAAGTCCAATATTGATTTTATGTGAAATTTATTTTTCTATGCCTGCAATAAATAGGGTGAAGAGAGTTGGGCTAAGGACTGATCCTTGTGGTAATCCTTGGTACAATTTGAAGGTTTTAGATAGAGTGCCATTATATTTGATCCTGATTTATATATTTTTAAGAGAATCATTTATCCAAGTGATAGCTTTTCCATCAATTTTGAAATGTTTGTATAATTTTGTAATTAACTTGTTTTTCCATACCCCTTATCAAAAGCTTGTGTAAGGTCTAAAAAGCAGCTATGGTGTGGTTAGTTGGTTTTTCGTTTTGTGCATCTTTTACCTTTTGTGTGAAAAATAAGAGTTGGTCTATTGTCCCATGTCCTTTCCTAAATCCATATTGTTCTTCTGGTAAGAGATTTCTTGTGTCGGGGTGGTAGGTGAGTCGTCTGAGTATAATTTTTTCCATTAATTTGCAGCAAATATTTGTTAGGTAGATAGGTCGGTAGTTTTTTGGGTCATCAGCAGATTTGTCAAGTTTTTTAATGGGAATTATTGTTGCATTTTTACAGTCTTGAGGAAATTTTCCAGTTTTCCAGGAGTTATTGAAATATTAAGAAGTCTTTCTTTGCCAATTTTGCCCAAGTTTGATATCATTCGGCCATGGATTCCATCTGGCCCAGGAGTCTTGTTTAGGTCAGTGTTTTCTAATGCATAAGCTAGCTCTTTCATATTGATTTTTTTCATGGAAAATATTATGAGTGCTGGTGACATTTTTTACAGTCATGAATAATCTATCGGGTCTTTTTTCAACCTTGATTTTACTACTTATTAGATATGAATTACCTAAAAGATTGGCAGCAATTTTGTCATTAGTTGCTGGTGTACCATCTGTATTCTTATTCATATTTGTGTTTTCAGTTTGTGGCTGGACTCTGTCAATTTGTTTTGCCCAATTCCAAAGTTTTGTATTTGGGTTTCTTGGGTTCAGGTTTTCACAAGTTTGTTTCCATTTTTCCCTTTTCACATTTACGCATAATCTTTTTTTATTTTTGCAATCACAATGTTCAGTTCAGTTCTACAATATTTTTGGTTTTGGGTGCACTTTTTTGTAGTTCATTTCTTTTAGTTATAAGTCTTTGAATATTTTTTGCCTGGTGTGTATAATTTGGAATCCATTTCTTAATATTACCTCTTTGTATTGAAACTTTGGCTGCTTTAATAATGGTGTTTTCGAAAGATATCATATTAGCCTTTTTGAAGTTCCAGAAATTTTCTTAATTGAGCTAGTTTTGGTCGTGGTGCTAATTTCTATCAAATTAGGCAAATGATCACTTCCAAAACTTTTTAATATTTTCTATTTGCATTTGTGGAAAATGTCAGGATAGTAAAAACTTATATCAAGGGCTTGTGCAGTATTATAGCTTATAGGAATGATGGGTAGGATTCCCATCATTTAAGCACATGAAGGCATTGTCGTCAAATATGTTTGATAGTATTTTGCCTCTTGGGTTTGGCGTAGAACATCCCCATAGTTGATGTTTGGCATTAAGGTCACCTACAATAATAGTGGTGTCTGTAAGAAATTGAGCCATTGTTCCATCGTCAATAAATGTATTTTTTGGAGGGTGATACATATTGTATATGTGGATGGCTTTGTTTTGATTGAGGTAGACTTTGATACCTTGGGCTTCGAGGTCTAATGTGTTTGTAATATTAACGGCTATGTCCTCATAGTACAAATTCTGGATTAAAATTGCTAGGCCACGCCCTTCAACAGCATATACAGATGGATCTTCAGACCTTACCCTGAGTAATGGAGGGGCCGGAATTAACATAATACTGCAAGATGGAACAAACATCAAAATCAAAGAAGGAGCAGGACAGATTTCGTCAAACTTCACTTGTGAACTGACAGCTATCTGGAAAGCCCTTGATGTATGCCTTAACCAACCATCCCTGCATCAAGCAGAAGGAAGTTTAATATACAGCGACTCCATATCCGCTCTAGAAGAAATTCAGAAGGGCAATACTAAAATCACACAGAAAATACACTCGTTACTTACCCAACTGGAACCATTGGAGAATAACTGCATTCTACAATGAATCCCTGCCCATGCTGGGATCAGGGGTAATGAAATGGCATTCGAATTGGCAAAGGAAGCCAGAAAGTTAAGCCAAAGGAAAGAACAAATGTCATTATTTGACGCTGATTCTTTGTCAAAATACAAGATAATTAAACGAAAAAATAAGAAAAGATCAAGATGCGAAATAAACTTTGAGAGAAAAATGACAAAAACTATAACAAGACTTAGAACAAAACACTATAAAGGAATGACAATACATCCATATGGCACAAGAACCTATAGGGCATGCAACAATTGTCCTGGTGTGGAACTTACACCTACCCACATATTCTTATAGCCAGCAATGGCCGCAGCCTTGCAAAAATTAGACATAGACCCTTTACAGCAGCTTTACACACCTAAGATAGTGGACATTGCTGCTGCTGTGATGGAGATACATGGATACATCTGAGGCTCTTTATTGGACACGACAACAACAACGGCATTTCAGAGTAAAATAAATTATCAGAGATAGATACATATTTTTCAAATGAATTAAAATAAATATAATCGATACTGAGTGAGAGTTGAATTAAAAATATTAGAAACTAGCGGATGTGCCCAGCTTCGCCCGGGTTTTACCCGAGTGAATGTTTGTCTAACGAACATTTGTTAAAACAATTCTCTACAAACCTATAAAAAAAAAAGATATATTTTGATAATTTGAAACTCGTAAATTTGAATCTCTCGATAAAGTGAGCATTTTTTCCCGGTCCCTGTGTGCCGTGTTATCCTGAATTTTGTCTTCCATAATTTTCTACATTACAAAATCGTCGTTTTATCTAGTGAACATTTTTTCCCGGTCCCTTGAAAGATATTCGATAAGTTGAATAAATTCATGGTCGTGAATCTCTCGATAAAGTGATTATTTTTTCCCGGTCCCTGTGTGCCGTGTCATCCTGAATTTTGTCTTTCCTAATTTTCTACATTACAAAATCAGCGTTTTATCTACATATTTTCCCGGTCCCTTGAAAATTACTCGATAAGTTGAATAGAATCATGGTCGTTTATGGAAGATGGACGTAGTTCCCGGAGGCTATCCGCCCCCCCAGCGCCAGGACCTCTTGATCCCCGTGATTGGCCGGCGGCCGGACGGGGGTGGGGGGAGGGGGGGGGGGGGAGGGGGGGATCTTGATCCCTCTGATTGGTCGGTGGGAACTTGGACTGTCCAATGGCCGGCGGCCGGACGGGGGGGCAGACCTAAGCCTAAGGTGGCGTTGCTTGCGAGTTAAAGCTACAAATCTGCAAATAACTCTAAGGATATTAAAGCTATTCAAGAAATTATTTTTCGTAAACCTTTCCGGGGATACACCTAATAATATCCCAAAATTTCACGGCGATTGGATGTATGGTTTTCGAATCCATAGAGGACACACAAACACACACACACTCACACAGACACACAGACATTCAATTTTATATATATAGATTTATTATCTTCGGAAACAAACCGTATCTAAAATATCAATTTTCTTTTTGCTACATGTTTCAATTTGCATTTACCTATTTTACATATCTCTGATTGTATTTGAAAATCGTTAACCAATTCTTCATACTTTTGGCGAAGTGGTGTTTTATTAATTTGTTATTTGATATTATTAGGGTTCTTTCCTGGTATTCAAAAAGGAAAAATACATGCCGATCAGTTATATTTTTCAACTTATCAAACAATTTGGCCGCTGAATCTCTGATTCTGGTAGAGCGCCATCTGGCGAATAAAATTGTAACTAAAATCAATTTCGAATTTTTCATTATTTGCCATAAAAAATCCCATTGCATCCTGAACACAATGGTGTTTACCGCATTGCTCTAACGCAAATATTCGCGGAGTTATTAATTTTTAAAGTTGTGCGGGACTTTTGGATCACCCTGTATATTAGCTGATCTAACAAATTTTAAAACATATAATTATTTTTGTAACAAAAGAAGCACATCTCCCTTTCAAAAATGCATTAAGACAAATCCATTTTGTTCATTACCTCAATACAACACATAATGGTGGAGATAAAGTATGAGCTACAGTTTTGCCAAATTCAGACAAAAACCAAATTGCATACCTACAAGGGTAATAAACAAAATTCATTGTTTTAATGCATTTTTTAAAGGTAGACGTGCCTCTTTTGTTATATGAATACCATTCTCCCGCAACTTTAACTTATATATACATGTGACCACAGAATATATCAGCGCCTTTATCCCATTTCGGAATTCAAGGATATCTATACCGAAATGTTAATCTTGACTGAATGACAGGAGACATTCACTACCATCTCTTTCCTTCGTTGATGTCCAGGACAGCCTGTCCCACAGATGTAATTTCAATAAGATCTTCAGCATCTTCCGTTCCTCTATTCTTAGGTTGTCCTTTGTTTCCTCTTCCCGCACTGCAAAATTTGTTCTTGGAATCGTTCTTCGAGGAATACGAGTCCTTAGATTTCAAACCATACTTATTCAACTATGATAATAATCTGGCTGATTATATGCCCGAGTCATAGTAGATATTCTCATTGGACATCTCAGCTATCTTTGTATTCTTAAGGGTCTACTCCATAAACTGTCCTTTGTAGAGATGTGTCCTCTCTACGAGAGTGTCCTTTCATGTTTGAGTGTGTGGAGGTTCTACTGTATATAGTGAAACCTACCTGAGCGGCCAACTTTTGCGAATATTTTTATAAATGACTTGAACAAACAATGAGAGACCTTCAAGAGAGACTTAACGCATCTATGTTATCTGGTCTCTCATGAGAGGTTCTACTGTATTTGAAGACATTTTAGAAATATTCCAATACACGGAACGTCTACTTTTAATACAAGAGTTTCATTCAAAAGACGTATTACTTTATTTAAGATATTTTTACAGACATTTATACGTACGTCAGGACAACGCTATCTGGGTCTAAAGAGGACAGTGATGCATGTCAACATATCGCTAAAAGCACGTAGAGGAACTAAAACCATTCAGGAAATATTTTTTCCAAATAAAACCAACTTCCCACATTACCTTACAGCGATAACAAAATATTGAGATGGGCTTGGCTCATTAGGCCTACAATCCTTAATGCGCCTCGGAAATAAAAATAATTGAAACGTTAAAAATTTAAATATTTAACTAAATATTTGGATAAGACGCTTATCTTTCTTCAGTGTCATTCACTAGCTGTAATGTCCATGCCTATAAGCTTATGTCCATAGGTTCCCTAAACACCGCTAAGCCGCCTACCATAGAAAATGCAGGGTATATAACAAACCCTATTCAATACAATAGTAGAGTGGTCTGTACATTAATTTGGCGAAACCGCTGAGAGGGTTCACAGCTGATGAGCCAAGCCCTCTCATTTAATAACTTTTTTTCATTGCAGTAAGGTCCGTAGAGATAATATTTGGTGCTATTTCAAAATGAAACACATTTCCAGTAAATTTATTTGTTACAGATTTTATCATTAGCTGTGCCTTCCCGAATTGGACCAAGTATTCAGCAATTTCATCTCGAGATAAATCTCCGAGTGAAATCTAGACAGAACGCTTGTACAAATATTGTTCAAGCACACACGGAGAAATTAGTATTTTAATTGTAACATTAAATGATTAAATGAAATGTATACAAGACATATATTTTGATCCATAATGTAGGATAGCTGTCAGAATGTATTGCCATCGTGTGTGTGTGTTATACGTGAGTTCATTAAAAGCTAAAAGGCAGACAGATTAATTAAAGGAAGAAATTAACGAGCTCAGTGCTGCCGAATTATTTAGAGAAGTGGACCAATTATCTGTTCACCTCCCTCGGGGGTGATCGTCTGATGGCCTCTCAATCCTGAACCATCTGGTCACACTGGATCTAATCTGGTATTTTGCTGCGTTCTTGGCTACATTGGTCTACACTTGTCTACCGTTACTGTCGAAATCTACACTTGTCTAGAGATTCTACATTTGGCTACATTGTTCTACGCTTGGTTACATTTGTCTACACTTGTATACATTTGTCTACCGTTACTATCGATATCTACACTTATCTACAAATGTCTACACTTGGCTACAAGTGTCTGCACTTGTCTACCGAAAATATACACTTATCTACAGATGATTATATAAACTTGTCTATCGATGACTATCGATATCTACATTTGGCTACAGGTGTCTGCACTTGTCTACACTGGTCTACACTTGGTTACATTTATCTACAGAAATCTTCACTTTTCTACAGATGCCTACACTTTTCATAGATGTATACACTTATTACCGATGACTAACCTTTTCTACCGAAGCTAACCACTTGCTATGTCTACTCTAGATGTTTACAGATATCCCTATATATGTCTACAGCCACATAGAGACGCCATACCTGATCTAGAGACAAATCTAGAACTGATGATATCCCAGTGTCTGTGTTGTGAAATCTATTAGCTAACCTGAATGACAAGGCTTAACGAATATTTCTTCCACAGGTTCTCTTCGCATAAACAGGTCCTGGCTTCCAGTGGCTCCAGGCTTCTGTCTCCATCAATTCTCTTCACAGCTCGACATCCCCAGCCCATTTGTTCCTATTTACATACCATTCTTCCTGCCATTTTTCCATTCATTTTTATCTCCAGTAACCTTCTTCTTCAAGCCCACTTTATCTTAACCAATGTTCCATATTCAAAGTTTATTCGTCTTTTTATTCTGAACCTCATAAGATTCCATCCATCTCCCAATATAGTCATAAAGAAATACACCCCAATATCCTATTATCGTTCACAAATCCTAAGATATTTTCCAAAGATACTAAGTACTACTTATGTACCGGTATAAAATGGTAGATTAAAATGGCGAAACCGCTGGGAGGGTTCACCACTGATGAGCCAGGCCCTCCCATAAATTTTTCCATTGCAGTAAGGGCAGTAGAAATTGTTTTTTTTTTTTTATGAATCATACGCGTCTATAATAGTTTCGAATTGTCATAACAGATGGCGCGCATCATAAAATATAAGGTATTGATGAATATCATGAATATCTTCAACTTTAAGTGTGAATCTCCAGATTGTTAGAATTTCTTAATTGAATTTAACTTTTATAAGAGCGATAGCAACCACATAAATTGTTTGATCTTTATCTCTCTATATAGTGTTTTTTTTTTATTTTGTATTTAAACCTATATAATCTTATATGGAGGTTGTAATAAAGTGTAGTTTGTATATTTCACTCTCTCTAGTCAAATCTATTAAGAAATATCAATGTAGGTTTAGATGGAGGTATAGGTGAATGTTGTTATTGTGTTTGAACAAGAGCTAAACTAATTTGATTTATAAATGGGTTACTTAAAATGGAATGGTTGAAGGCTGATTTTTATTCGTTCTGTATTTTCTAAGAGATAGTACTCCTGGCTTGATAAGACAATCAATTAGAATGTGTCGCTAGCCTATTATTAACTTAAACTATGACCTTATTATACAATTCGCACTATTTTTCTAAACGGAATATCCCTATACAGTTCCATCCAATTTTATAGTCACTCAATTTTTTCACATCACACGGAAAATTCCAGCACTATTTTCATAAAAGAGGTCTATCAGAAACACCAAATTGTTCCTTCAGAGAAACTGAACAAACTGCTCTTCACCTTATCTATGACTGTCCGAACTTAACAGAAGTGAGACATCGATTGTTCCCTGATCTAAATAATTTAACTCTCTTACATCTGCCACTTTGTCTATATAAATTTTATGAACTCTGTCGATTAATACATGTAAATTTGTAAATATTTAATTCAAAGTTTTAATTTGTTTGTTGTTTGTTTCCTTTGTAATTAGCGCATATACTTCATTATTGCGCCTGGTTGATTGATAAATAAATAAAAATATATAAAACTATGACGTTAGACATTCTAGAAAATGGGAGACTCCTATGACTTAAAACAGGAATGTCTTTGTAAATTATTACTAAGAATCCTTCAGAATTAAACCATTCGATTAACTGCTCATTTATATTTCCATCAATATTAATTAGGTATATATACTTTATTTACGGAAATATTAATATTTTTCTATTTTTCCAAAGAGTAAAATTAATAACATCTGATTATATTGATAGTG